>MCJB01043953.1:74680-103939 GCA_002018475.1 Nicotiana obtusifolia | reverse complement strand
TATATATATAGTTTATATATATACATATATATATATATATATTATATATATACAATATATACAAAATATACATACAATATATATATATATAATATATATACAATATATATATATATATATATGTATGTGTATATATATATATATATATATGTATATGTATACATTATATACAACACTTATATAAAGCAATATATATATATATGTCTAATACATATATATAGTTTATATGTATAATATATACAACATATATATACAAGACTAATATACTAGTTTTATATTTATATATGTCTAATTGCAATATATTATTATATGCATATATGGTTTACAAAAATATTCCGTTGTTTTAAAAAAAAAAAATACGGCCCATCAGGCCCGTTGGGCCCGCGGGCCCGGCTCATTTGGCCCGGGACCGTGTGGGCTTAGGCCCGTAGCGGGCCGGTCCCCTAGCCCAGGACCGCCAGGCTCGTGCCCGCCAGGCCCAGGCCCACCAGAGGCCCAGGCCCGCCAGGCCCATTAGGCCCAAGCCCGGGACGGGCCACAGCCTTACTCTAGAGTACCAGCTCCAGCCACACTTAAAAGGAAATTTTGATCTCCTTAACTAGATACTGCGGTGTCATGTTCATGGCACCCCAACCCTTATTCTCCACATCAGTTATCGTTAATTTGACATTGTTAGCTGATTCGATATATTTGGTTCAATCAAAACTAAAGAAAAAGGTCAATTTTCCTCAAGGAAACATATAACAGAAAACCACCATATTTTTCATATTCATAGTCAAATACACGAAGGAACAGAGATGATTCCACAGAGTTTGAGAGAGAAGCTGATCGGCTAGGATAAGAAAAACGGAAAGACTATCCAAGTTCAGATTGTTATATTTTATTGCATACATTAGGAGCAAAAAGAAAATCTAAATACAACAAAATTACAAATAAATATTTGAAGCTCTAAGTGGGCTTAGTGGGCTTTAAGTTGCACGGTTTGGTCCACCGCTTGCCTGGATCATGTGGTTGATTTTGCGGCCCAACATCCGAAGGTGTTTAATAGCGTACTTGGTAGTAATAGATAGGAAGATATCCGTGGATCTGAATTTTGAATTATACAGAATTTTTGTAGAGAGTTTGTGAAAATGTTTGGATGCTGCTGTTTAGAAGGAATACTAGATGAGGTATGGGCCCAACATGTAATTATAAAAATAGTTTCTTTAGTTTATTATTGTATTTGTTCTGTAAAAAACATTTATGGTTACTTAATCGATATTATATTTTAAGATAAATCTTTTACTTGCAGGTTTATTCGGAGTTAACCATTTGATTTCATATTTAATTTAAGTTGGAATTATATATGAATATTCAACTATCACTACATAAACTCCAAATATTAAGTTATTGTACGCAAGTCTTGTTAAACTTGAATTCTTTATTTATTGTAACCTTTTTCATTATCCGGTGAATGAAGATGCAAGGTTCATTCTTATCCATTATTATCTCTTGGAGTATTTGAGTTGTTACATTATTTTTTCGAACAATTTTATCTTTAATACTGAAGTTGTATTTTGTTAATCAGAAAATTTTCTTTTACTATCCCATTTGCTGCAAACTTGTTCATTAATGCATGTATTTAGTCTATCTAATATGTCATTATTTTTTTTGGTGGTCGAAAGGATATTTCTATGGCAACTCTTCTTTCCTTGTTTGGTTTTGAGACAAAACAATTGAGAAAACTACTCAATTAAATTTTATAAATTCACAATATTATTGCATGAACGTAGCTTAGCCTAAATGTTATTCTTTATCATGTGTTTTTTTTATTATAATTCGTATTTTAAGCTTCATCTTCAAGTATTTCAAAATAACGAAATATAAGTCTAACATGAGTATAATCTAATGTCAAATTTGCACAAAACTTAAATGCAAATGTTAAACCCAGATGAAAGCTAAAAGGGAAATAAGAAAGTGATAAGACTTTTGCTTCGACTCTCTTCATCATAATTTTTTATTATATTAGACATTCGTGAATCGTTATCAAGAAAAAACTTAGAAAGAAGCAAATTAAATAAAAAAGAAAATACAGAAAATAACTTTTCTCAAGAAGTGCTAGTTCGATGCATTTTTTTAATAGAATTTTCGCATTAATTGCCTGAATTAAAACCATATGTATTAATAAGTACACCTAAGTTTATCCTTGATATCGGATAACAATTAAATTTGTACGTGGTTTTAAGGATACGTGATTTGGTTTGATACAAATAAAGGATGAATAAAAATAAAGACTAAATTCAGTAAATAAATTGAGAAAGAATGCAAACCACCAATCTAGAATAACTTCACCTTGATAGAATTCTCTAAGATAGATAAATATGAAGCAAATAGATTTAAAAAAGAAATAATTAGAGCAGACTGTATTTTTGTATGTTGATCGTTGTTTCTGTGATGCCTTTTACAATTATACTACCCCTTTATATAGGGAGGGGAATGAATCTTATACAAGGTAAAAAATCTATCTACAAGGTAAAAAAATCCCTTGAATCACTGACTTCAACGTCTTTGCTGATTTCCACCGTGATTCCGCTGAGATATTTACGTATCACGGGATTTTTGGTCCTTCTGTTACGCAAATCTGATAATTTTACCCTAGGGCGTTTTACCGTAATCGACCTCAACGATCTCGTCTCGGACATCTTGGCTTCGAGTTCCGTTCCGATGACATCCGGTCTCGACCTTCATTCCTTGATGTCTCGATCCCGGCCTATCGAGCAGTAATTCTAATCGACGCCAGCCGTACGAATTCGAACCCGATATTCCCTATGCAAGCGATCGAATTCGACCCTATACAGATAGTCCCCTCGTTTTTTGAAGAGTAATGATGAAAAACGATATGAGCCGCCGCTTTTAAGATTAGGTCAAATGGAGACATACTTATGGCGCGCGTGACACGGAATTCGGGGCGTCACATCAAAAGAAACAAAATATCGTTTTGATAAATGACGGTGGCTTGATGACGCACGTGGTAAGTATCGAAAATGTCTTTTCATAGACCAACTGAAGACAAACCTCTGCAACGCCTGCAAATGCTAATTAATGTTTCCTCATTTTGGGACACGAACCGCCACATTTAAGAGGGTATAAATAGCCCTCTTTTTCTTCAGTTCCAAAAGTTCGCGTTATTTTAACATTATACTCTTCAAGTTCTCTGAGTTTGTTCACAAGTGATCTTCCCCTTTGTTCTTGTCTCACCCATGCATCTACTAGCTTCTTTAACTCTTCACTAACAATTGCAAAGACATCCAAATCTGTTCCCCAGAAACAAACCCCCTCTTCTTCTCAACCCGCTAAAGAACCTGAGCCTGTCGTTGCTGAGGAAAATACGACCGAGCCCCCTCTAAAAGCATTCGTACCGGTTTGGTGTTCAATCGGTTCCAATTTTAAGGTAGAGAAGGCTTCTTCTGTACCGGACCGGGGTGAACCGGTCACTAGATATATTTGTTCGATTACGAACAAAATCATCGACAGGGTGAAGGAAGATTATAACTGGGTTGGTAAGTGCGTGGTGGTTCCCGCACCGGAAGAGGCGATAACCACCCACGTGGAGGGCTACTTGAGTGTTTACACCTATCCTTTCACGTTGGGTCCTTTGGACCCTATCATCGTCGCCTTTTGCAAAAGGTATGATGTAATGCTTGGCCAGATTCACCCCTCCGTTTGGAGAATAGTCATTCTCTTCTGCTTTTTTGTAAGCAAGATCGATGGGCACCCTTTCACCCCCAATCATCTCTTACGGCTATACAGTCCCCGAATATTCCGAGGGGGATTAATAAAACTTGCTTGGCGGGTTTTATTGAATTGAGGCTAGCGTCCCCTGGTAGAGAGATTTCCTGCCATCCCCCTGCCTCAGAGCAGGAGAAGGAGAAAAAGAGGAAAGAAGTCCCCAGTTCTTCTAGGCCCGAGAGGAAGAGGCCGAGGAAAAGTATAGCTCGCAAGCCCAAAATCTTGGACTTAGCTTATCGATTGGTAGACGAGTCCGAGGAAGACGAAGACCCCCCGAATTTTTGGGTAGCGAGCCATTTCGGGCAGTCCCTGAGCAGAGGGCCGATGAAACATATCCTTATCGAGGAGAGGGCCCCGAGATGGGGGCGAGAACTGGGGCTTCCGCCGATGCGAGAGAGGTGACGCAGGGAATCTCGGGCCCCCAGAAACAATGGACTCCCCTTCTTTCTCGGAGTCAACTTTTAACGAGGCCCGAGCCGCAAAAGCACACTCCCCGAGCAAAGGCCCTATACCGGAAGGACCTTTTCAAGGTTTCTTCCACGGTGTGCCATCGGCGGATACTTTTGGGCTCGAAGTGCCGAGGAATAGTCCCTCCACCTGAACGAGCAAGGCATCTTTCGATCCAAAGCTGGTCGATAGATTTCCTGCTCCGAGTTCAGATCCTGATCGGAAACGGATAGTAAGTTTGTCATTCCCGAAGATGCTAGGGCCCTTTCTGTGCCTGTGGGGGTGGCTAGTTATCTTTGGTGTTTGGTAACCGAAGAAGATCAGACCGCAATGGACGAGGTGGATGTACCCTGCTTGTTTAATGAGGCTCAACAAGCATTAAATAAGGTAAGCTTCCGATAAGCCTAGTCTGGTGTTCGCCATTTTACATTTCAAACTTCGACTAACTGTCATATTTTCTCTTGTACTTGTAGGCCTCGGTGCTTCATCATGGGCTTTTCTTCGACAAAGGGAAGAAATGGCACGTCGAGAGCGGCTCGAAGGGGAGATGTCGATCCTTCGGGCCGAACTAGACTTTGTGCGTAGAGAAAATTCTGGCTTAATCAATCAGATGGGGCAACAGCTCGACCAAATAAACCGATTCCGATCTGAGGCGAGTGAGGCCAAAGCAGAAATCAATGAATGGAGGAGAACCAGGACCGATCTGCTGACTTCGGAAAATAGGCCCTCCAAGCTCAAATGGTTTCATCGGAAAATCAATTATCGGAGGCAAAAGAGAAAACCGGGGCTCTGACTGAGAGCACCGATGTGCTTCAATCCCAAGTCGAGGCTCTCACTTCGGATCATGAAATTTTAGCCAACGAGCTGCAATCAGCGAAATCGGAGGTTGCTGCATCCAAGGCTGAAGCCAATGAGTTAGTGGCCCAATACAGGGCCAATGCCGAGGCTGCTCAGGATCAATCGAAGATTTTGGTCGAATATACCAAATGCCATACCCGCCTATCTGTTCTTGAAGAGTTACAAGCTCGGGGCTTCGATCTATCAACAAGATCGATGATGCTAAAAAGATCGAAGCCGAAGCCAGAAAACAGGCCTTCCCAGAAGAAGAAGAAGAAGAAGAAGAAGAAGAAGACTCCGAGAATTCTGAATAAAGCGCCTCTTTTGTAAATTTTTTTTTTTTTTTTGTAATGAAGTCCCCATTTCTGTAAACATACCTTGTTCATATATATATATAAATCTTCTTTTCTTTCCATTCCTTGCTGACTTATTTCGATTGTAGTAGAACCGATAGTTCAACTTGGTGAATTTTCTGGTCTTCAGGCTTAGTTTAGACTTATCCAATTTTAGGATATGCCTTTGCAGACTTTCCCTTTCTTCAATCGATTTGGTAAGGCCTCAGCCTCGAAAAGGTCTGGGGTTTGCCTCAATAAGTCTTACTTCCCTTCAAGTTTCATTAACTCGATACGGCCTTCGCTTTTTAAGAAATCGAGATTTGCCTTAACAGATCTTACTCCCCTTCGAGTTTCATCAACTCGATACGGCCTTGGCCTTTTAAGAAATCAGGGTTTGCCTTAGTAGGTCTATTCCTCTTCGATTAAATTCGATTTCCGGATGAAACTCTAAGCAATGTTAATTTTTGATCGAACAACAAAAATCGAAATGGCCCTTGGGCTCGGAGACAGGATATCGGTGCCAAAGAACTTTTATTAGCATTCAAGTGCTTGTACAATTTGCTTAGGGGAAAGATCAATCTATTTGGGTATGGTTTTTTTGACCGTTTGACCCTTACATCGATTCCTAATGATCTATGAGAAGTTCCCCCAAATTGAAGTAGCTAAGTAGTCTTCTGATATGTGAGGTCGATCGAAGTTTAGCACCAAACATTGTTGTTTTGGATATGCGACCGATCTTCAAATCTAAGTTAGCACGTTTTCTGGTTGCCTCATTAAAAACCTTGCCGTAAAACCCAATTTGAGACAAAACCGGTCAAAGGGAAAAAGAGTGCAACGCGTGCTTTCAGTCCTAATGTCCTGTGTTCTCCGGTTCGAGGTTACTTTACTTGATACCTGCAAGTGTTAGTAACATAAAACAGACAAACGAAGAATAAAAAATCATACCTCAACAATAGTATCGTTTCAAGTGGTTTATGTTCCAATTGTTCGGCAGCTGCTTGCCGTCCATTGTTCCAAGCTTGTATGATCCCTTTCCGGTGATCTTTATGATGGAGTAAGGCCCTTCCCAGTTTGGCCCTAACTTTCCTTCATTTGGGTCTCGAGTATTGGGTGTGATTTTTCTGAGCACTAGGTCTCCGATGTTGAAATGTCGAAGATGGGTTCTCCTGTTGTAGTACCTTTCAATCTTTTGCTTTTGGGCGGCCAATCGAACAAGGGCTGCTTCCCTTCTTTCATCCAATAATTCCAAATTGGTATTCCTAGCCTCCCGATTCGATTCCTCGGTTGCATAGCAGAACCTGATACTTGGTTCGCCTACTTCGACCAGTATCAAAGCTTCAGCACTGTACACTAGGGAGAAAAGGGTGACTACGGTGCTGGTTTTCTCATTTGTGCGATACGCCATAGGACTTCAGGCAATATCTCTTTCCACTTCCCCTTTGCGTCGTTTAACCTCTTTTTGAGATTTCGAATTATGGTTTTGTTGGTCGATTCAGCTTGTCCATTGCCGCTGGGGTGATAGGGCATCAACAGGATCCTTTTGATCTTGTTATCTTCGAAGAAATTTGTCACTTTGCTACCGATGAATTTCTTCCCATTATAAGACACGATCTCTGATGGCATCCCAAATCGACATATGATGTGATCCCAAATGAAATCGATCACTTCCTTTTCCCTAACCTTCTCGTATGCCTGCGCTTCAACCCATTTGGAGAAATAGTTAGTCATAAAAAGAATGAATTGAGCCTTACCTGGCGTGTAGGGGAGAGGGCCGACGATGTCCATTCCCCATTTCATGAACAGCCACGGCGACAAGACCGAAAGCAACATTTCTCCGGGCTGATGGATCATCGGTGCGTGTCTTTAGCACTCGTTACACTTGTGAACGAACTCCTTTGCATCTTTTTCCATGTCGATCCAATAATAGCCGGCTCGGATTATTTTTCGGACCAGGGATTCGACTCCGGAATGATTCTCGTATGTGCCTTGGTGTATTTTCCTTAAAATATATTCGGTGTCACCCGGTCCTAGACATATCGCGAGGGGGCCACCGAATGTCCTTCTAAATAAGGTTTCGTCATTGGATAAACAGAACCAAGCCGGCTTCGTGCGCAATGTTCTCAATTTTTTGGGGTCCGGGGGGAGCTTACCAGAGTTGAGATACTCTATATACTTATTCCTCCAATCCCAGGTCAGACTTGTTGAATTGATTTCGACGTGGCCTTCCTCCACCACCGACCTCAAGAGCTATACGAACTTCTCGGACTCGATCTCGTCATCTTCGGCCGATGATCCCAAATTGGCTAGGGCATCGGCCTCACTGTTTTGCTCTCGAGGTATGTGTTGCAAGGTCCATTCTTTAAACCTATGCAACGTGACTTGAAGCTTGTCCAAATACCTCTGCATTCGTCCTTCCCAGACATTAAAACTTCTGTTAGCTTGATTCACAATAAGGAGGGAATCGCACTTGGCTTCGATTATCTTCGCTGCCAGGCTTTTGGCCAGTTCTAAACCTGCAATTATAGCTTCATACTCTGCTTCATTGTTAGTTAATTTTACAGTCTCGATAGACTGTCGAATCGTATTCCCAGTTAAGGGCTTTAGCAGGATACCAAGCCCCGATCCCTTCGCGTTTGAGGCGCCGTCTGTGAACAGCGTGCACACTCCCGAAGGAGTCCCCGATTCGGTCATTAATTCTCTTTCGACCTCGGGTATTAGCGACGACGCAAAATCGGTGATGAAATCCACCAATACTTGAGACTTAATAGCAGTTCGGGGCCGATACTCGATATCGTACCTGCTTACTTCGATAGCCCACTTGGCTAATCGGCCGGACTCGGGCTTATGCATTATGTTTCTCAATGGGTAGGTCGTTACGACGCATATGGGATGGCATTGGAAGTAGGGTTTTAGTTTCCTGGAGGCACTCAATAAAGCGAGTGTCAATTTTTCTAAATAAGGGTATCTAGTTTCGGCCTCACCTAATGTTCTGCTAACGTAATAAATAGTGAACTGCGTACCTTGTTCTTCTCGAACAAGGACCCCACTTACCGCTACTTCTGAGACGGAAAGGTAGAGGTACAGTCGCTCCCCTGTTTTTGGCGTATACAACAAAGGTGGGCTAGACAAGTACCTCTTAAGTTCTTCTAACGCGCATTGACACTCCGGAGTCCACGAGAATTATTCTTCTTTTTCAACAGGTTGAAAAATCGGCGACTCTTATCGGATGATCTCGAAATAAATCGGCCTAGAGCGGCTATCCGGCCTATCAGCTTTTGCACGGCCTTTACATTATCTACGATTGTAATGTCTTTGATAGCCTTGATCTTCTCGGGGTTGATTTCTGTTCCTCGATTCGAGACCATGAAACCAAGGAATTTGCCCGAGCCCACACCAAATGCGCATTTCTCCGGGTTCAGTTTCATGTTGTAACGTCTCAGCACGTCGAACGTTTCCTACAAATGACTCAAATGGTCCTCTGCTCGCAAGGACTTAACTAACATATCATCAATATAAACCTCCATTGTTTTTCCTAGTTGTTTTTCGAACATTTGGTTTTACTAGGCGTTGATAAGTGGCCCCCGCATTCTTTAACCCGAATGGCATCACATTATAACAGTATGTACCATACTTAGTGATGAAGGATGTCTTTTCCTGGTCATCCGGGTCCATTCATATTTGGTTATAGCCAGAGTAAGCATCGAGAAAGCTAAGGATCTCATAGCCAGCGGTAGCATCGATCATGCGATCAATGTTGGGTAAAGGAAAAGAATCTTTAGGGCAAGCCTTGTTTAAATCCTTATAGTCTATGCACATTCTTAATTTATTTCCCTTTTTAGGGACTACTACTATGTTTGCTAACCATTCTGGGTATTTAACTTCCCGAATGGACCCTATTTTTAAAAGCTTAGTTACCTCATCCTTGATGAACGCTTGTTTGACTTCGGATTGAGGCCTCTTTTTTTGCTTGACCGGCCAGAATTTCGGATCGATGCTTTGTTTGTGGGTCGTTATCTCAGTTGGTATACCTGTTATGTCGAGATGGGACCAAGCGAAGGAATCTTTGTTAGTTATAAGGAATTGTATAAGTTTTGCCCTGAGCTCGGATCTTAGGCCCGAGCCTAAGTATACCTTTCGATCTGGAGAGTCTTCTCGGAGCGAAACTTGCTCGAGTTCCTCAATCTTCGATTTGGTTACATCAAATTCATCGGGACCGACGAATGACTTGGGGACCTCGTAGCTGTCATCTCCGAGATGCACTTGTTCACCTTCGTTTATCGAAGGTGATGCCTGTGAATGCTATTTGACCTTTTGCGAAGGAGCTGCTGGTACCGGTATTGCTTCTTCTACTGCGAACATCTCTTTCGCAGCCGGTTTCTCCCCGTAAACTGATACAACTCCATTGGACGATGGGAATTTTAGCACTTGGTGTAGTGTCGAAGGTACTGCCCTCATATCGTGGATCCATGGTCTCCCGAACAGAGCGTTGTACCTCATGTCTCCATGGATTACGCAGAATTTTGTCTCTCAAATTGTACCGGCAGTGTTTATCGGCAGTGTTATCTCTCCCTTGGTTGTTTCGCACACCATGTTAAATCCATTGAGTACCCGGACTGTAGGGACGATTCGATTTATCAGCCCGAGTTGTTCTATAACCCATGATCGGATTATGTTGGCCGAACTACCAGGATCGACCAGTACGCGTTTTACCTTCGTCTTGTGTACAAGCACCGATATCACTAATGCACCGTTGTGAGGTTGCATAATTCCCTCTGCATCTTTTTCGCTGAAATGTAAGATTCCCTCCATCGCATAATCCCGAGTACGCTTTTCCCGGGTGACGGATATCTTAGTGCGCTTTAGTATCTGACCTTGGGGCGCATCTACTCCGCCGGTGATCATATTAATTGTGTGTTGTGGCTCCTCCTGGTTCACTTGCTTATTCCTGTTCCCATAATGATTTTTGGCTCGGTCGCTCAAAAATTCTCGAAGATGCCCGTTTTCGAGCAACTGTGCCACCTCTTCTCTTAACTGTCGACAATCTTCAGTCCTGTGCCCGTGTGTACCATGATATTTGCATATTAAATTTGGGTCTCTTTGGGCAGGGTCCGATTGCAGCGGTCGAGGCCACTTAGTGTCCTTGATACGACCAATAGCCGACACGAGAGTGGTCGCGTTGACGTTGAAGTTGTACTCCGATAGTCGTGGTGCTTCTCGATGACCGGTGGTTCTCTCGAAGTTGTTTCTCATCATGGGTCCTTGGTTGTTCCGACTATGATTGTTCCTTCTTTCACGTCTCGGGGAGTCCTACCTTGCTGGAGTGACTTTCCTGTCCCCAGGATATGGTCGATGTCGATTTCTGCTAAATCTCGGTTCCCGATGAATATCCCTTCGAAACTTATCATGAGTTCTGATGGGATAAATAGATCCTGAAGGGGCTCTGAGCTGGTCATCCTCGACTCTAATTTTTGACTGGTATCGGTTGTGTATATCTGCCCGTGTGACGGCCGGATATTCAATCAAGTTCTATTTAAGTTGCTGCGAAGCCGTTGAACTTCGAGCGTTGAGCCCTTGAGTGAAAGCTTGTATAGCCCAATCGTCAGTGATCGGTGGCAAGTCCATCCGTTCCATCTGAAAGCGAGATACAAACTCCTTGAGCATCTCATTATCCTTTTGCCTGACGTTGAACAGGTCCGATTTCTGCGTTTCCACTTTGATAGCACCTGTATGTGCTTTTACGAAGGTATCTGCAAGCATAGCAAAAGAGTCGATGGAATTAGGGGGCAAGTTGTGATACCAAGTCATGGCCCCTTTTGACAAGGTTTCTCCGAATTTCTTCAAGAGAACGGACTCGATCTCATCGTCTTCTAAGTCGTTTCCCTTTATGGCGCATGTGTACACTCTCACCTGCTCGTTTGGATCGGTTGTCCTGTTGTATTTGGGAATTTCCGGCATGCGAAATTTCTTCAGTATGGGTTTTGGAGCAGCGTTTGACGGGAAAGGTTTCTGCACAAATTTCTTGGAATCTAAGCCTTTCAATATCGGGGGTGCTCCTGGGATTTGATCCACCCTCGAATTACATGTCTCCACCTTTTTGTCGTTGGCCTCGATCTTCTTTTCGCCAGACTCGACTCGTCTGGTTAGTTCCTCGAGCATCTTCATGATCCCGGAGTTCACCCCGATCCGCCTTCGCTTGGTTCTTCTGCGATTGGTTCATTTTCAGGGATGCTTCCCCGAGAAGGGCCGGTCTCAACCTTATTCGAAATTTGGCTCCAATCTTGCAGTTGAGCAATGGCCGCTTGCTGGGCTTGCAACATGTTGAAGATCATTCTGAGGTTAATCCCGTCCCCTTCATTGTTTTGGGTCCCTGAGTTGTTGATCGGTGTTCTCTACGAACACTGTTTGATGGGTCAGTAGTTTGATCCACATCGACCGCCATTTGTCAATTAGCGTCGACTGGAACTTCATCACCGGGCGCTACGTTGTTGTTTTCACCCTGGTGGTCAAACTCGTCACCGACGTACAGAGGCACAGATTGTGAATGTGACATGATTGTATTGTAACCAGAAATCAAAAATACTCCACAGAACAAGTGTAAAATAATTTGTGTGACAGAAAGTTGTATCAAACGCTCACTATTATCCTCAGCCCCACGGTGGGCGCCAAACTATTTACCTTGGCTTCGGATAACAATTAAATTTATACGTGGTTTTAAGGACACGTGACTTGGTTTGATACAAATAAAAGATAAATAAAGATAAAGACTAAATTCAGTAAGTGAATTGAGAGAGAAAGCAAACCACAACTCTAGAATAGCTTGGCCTTGATAGAATTCTCTAAGATAGACAAATATGAAGCAAATGGATAAAGAAAATAATTAGAGCATACTGTATTTTTGTATATTGTTCGTTGTTTTTCTGATGATCCTTTTACAATCACACTGCCCCTTTATATAGGGAGGGGAATGGTTCCTATACAAGGTAAAAATCTATCTAATAGGTAAAATATCCCTTGAATTACTTATATCAACGATTTTGTTGATTCCCACCGTGCCCGCCGAGATATTTACGTATCACGGGATTTCTGGTCCTTCCGTTACGCAAATCTGATAAATTTACCCTAAGACATTTTACCCTAATCGACCTTAATGATTTCGTCTCGGATATCATGGCTTCGAGTTCCGTTCCGATGATGCCCGGTCTCGACCTTCGTTCCTCGATGTCTCGACCCCGGCCTACCGAGCAGTAATTTTAATCGACACCAGCCGTATTCATTCGAACCCGATATTCCCTATGCTAGCGATCGAGTTCGACCCCATATAAAAGTCCTTTTAAAATCTCTGATTTGCCTTCTAAAAGGGGTAGGTCTAGTTTATGTTTTCCTGGAAAGTCTGTTAATTCTAAAAAAAACCTCCTCCTTGTTAAAAGGAAAACCAATAATACGTTAGTTTAAAAATCCGATTGAAAATATTGAATCCAATTATAACAGTAATTGCGTTCTAATTTTTACTGCCTACTTTAGCTAAGCAAATTCATATGTGATCATAAATAAAGGAATTAAAAGTAAAAGCATCCAATACAAGAATATTAGGTGAAAATAACAAAAAGGAATGAGATAACAAAAAGGAAATGGGTAACTAGACTTTTAGTTGGGTTGGCCTTAACTCAGGCCCAGTTCATCTATAGGACCCAGCGGAAGCAGTGAAAGATAATAGCAGCAGTGTCCAATCCATTTGGACTAGGCCAGAGTTCAAAACAAACTCAACAAGCCCAAACAGAGTGTTCCTGAAAAAGAAATGGAAATAAGGATTAGTATAGATTCATTTCAAAATTATAAGCAAACGACAGATATGCAATAATGATGTTTCTATATGCAACACATGATTAATGTAAGGAAATAAGTAGACAAGGATATGGTATTAGTTCCCAATGGATTAATAGGGATCAGCGCCTTTGAACTTTAACCGAGGCTTATGGGTATTAAAGAATCTCCCTTTAAATCCCTGATACTTTAAAGTTCACGAGGATCTTATGGACCCCGATCATGCTTGTGTTAGGGAGGAATATCCTCAAAAGATGGTCAGCTCATGGTCAAAATCAATGGCTGCTAACCCCTAGCCTTTTCCCAAAGGAAATCAAGCACAAATATATATAAATATATACATATATACTTCTAAATACATATGCCTCTGTGGGCATCATCATCATCATCATCATATCGTACCCGGCCATAATAAGCTCGGTAAAAACGTACCCGGCCATCATAAGGCTTGCTAGAATTGTACCCGGTCATGTGGATCTGAATAAAACTCAATTGATCAGTGGTTGCACAATAGGTTCCGTATTAGGTCGACTATAGCGCGGCTCAGTAGAGTAAAATAGGTACATATATATAATGCATGTTGAACTCATTGAGTCACATTCTCAACTTTTCAGAGTGACGTAAGGCCGTTGCACCTTCGATTAACATTATGGACATCCGTACCATCAATATGAAACTCAATAGTATTCAAGGATCATATATACATGCTTAGAATAACATTATAAGGAAAGAACCACAAGGACAGTCTTAGTTGCTAGGAGTATATTCGTTATGAGATAGCATATTGCTTGGGTTCGTTTCACATTAGATCATGCCAAAAGAAAGAAGGAAATGCCTTAACATGCCTTAACCCTGTTGACTCCATAATACCTTCCAAGCAACTCTTCAAACAACTCAACTAAATCTACCATAGGATAAGGAGATTCAAATTCAGTATTAAGTAAAGGTTAAGTCCGTAACTTAAGCTAGTAGCGCGTATACGTAAATTCGGGTAAAATCTCCCCCGTAAAAAGGGCATCCTCCAATACCATATAAAAACAACAACAACAACTAGAACAATGCATCAATATATAAGTATCAAAAACAAGACACCATATAATAACAACAAGTCATAATTACTTCATGACGAGCGGCAAGCGCGGATTGGAAATTGTATACCCCATATCTCCCATTATAGACATCTTACTTTAACTTAAAAATATCCTTAATATGATAATGGAGCCATTCATCAATTATTCCAGCCTAATACCGTATATTTATAACAAAGAAAATTGTTCAAAACTCCAACTATTTTCAACTAGCAACTTTATTTATTAGTTCATGACTAATCCATCCATTTAACTTAATCAACATCAAGATAACCTTAAGCACATGCAAGAACACAATATACTTACCTCCTATAGTAGCTTCCAGTCAAATTCCAAGCTATACTTAGCTTACAACAGCTCTCAATGGCTACCCAACGCCATAGAAGTGTTAATTTTCAATAAGCTAATCTTCACTTCCAATCTCAAGTTTCATATATTTCTTTCAACAATTCACTTGATAAATATATCGACATGCATAAAAACGGAAACCATACAATAATAAAGTTATTTTCCCCAATTTCCATCCATAAAAACATATATATCTAGCCATAAAATAATCCAACAAAAGATAACAACACATCTTCCCCCTTCACGTGCTATCTTGTAATATTTCACTTCAACACCACAACCAACATGTAATTAACCTTAAACAACAAGCAAGAGGATGTTAAGAATACCTTAGGCAGTATATAAAATTCGAACCCTAAGCTTAACATAGCTCACCATCATCCTTATTCACATCACAACACCATAGAGGAGTTATTCTTCACCTTTGGCTAATTTTGATGTTGGATTATGGTGTACTTTATTGGAAATAGTTTGGGGCCTTAGGGAACTATTTGGGAGATTTTATAGAGTGTAATTATGGAATGACGTCGAAAAGTTAGCAAATCTCATCTCAAAAAAAGAGATAAAAATAGGTGAAGGTCGGCCACCGACCAAGTGGGTCACATAGGGGTTGCCTGCGCAGCCTCGCGAAATGCGAATATCTCTCTACTCTGATATCGTATCGACAAACGATTTAATGCGTTGGAAACTAGACTCGTAGATTTTCAATTTGGTGGATGAATCACCCCTTAAATCTAAGTACATTGGGAGAAAATTTCAGTGACATTAGTCCAAATTTCTTTAGAATTATGAACGTAACTTGCGACAACTTTTGCCAACTTTTGTTTTACAATTTGTTTGACTTCAAAAGTTAACAAAAAAATATTATATGACTAAAATAACTCATAAAATAATATTTTTATCATGTTAATAACCCTAGTATCACCCTATAAGTACGGGTTATAACATTCCCAATTTGTCGACTTTTGACGAAACTTATTTTCTTCAATTCGTTTTCCTTCTAAATCTTCCAACCCTCTTGATAATTGTGTTCATGATCTTAAATATTTGTTACCTCCAAGATAAAATGATTAAAATACTTTATATAATTTCAAAGATGATCTCATTTCTGAGCTTGCATATTGACTTACGACGTACTTTTATGCACGAAAACATAGGGTGTAACAGGTCGCTATTAAGGTTTGTTGGTTAGAGAGAGGTGGAGAGAGAAAGAGAGAGAGGAATGAGAGGCAGAGGTTCAGTGGGTAAATAAGGGATTACGGTTTGGATCTTAGATAAAAACGGTCTAATGATCGGGTGAAGGAGAGTTGTTGATCATTTTTATCAACGATTGAGGTTTTTTGGAAAAAATTTAATATATATATTTTGATATGTGAGATTAATTGAGGGATATTGGATCGTTTTGATCAAAAATTTGGGATTAAGTCTAAAGGAAAGAGGATAAGAGGATCGATTCGGGCCGTCCGATGTAGTTAATCAACGGCTCCCAATGAAGTATATTTTCTTTATGAAAGGCTGATATATTATTTCTTTCAAAAGTATTGATGACATGGCAAGCATTGATTGGTGGAGAGGGAGAGACTAGGATTGTTGTGTGGGAATGGGGATCGGGTTTCGGACCGGGTCAGAGGTTTTAGACCGATTTTCTTTGGGCCTTTTTTGGCCTCTTTAATTTCAAGACTCATCGTACTCGGGTTATTTTCTAATTCCTTATGATTACTCTTTCTTCTCCTTCCAATCTTAGCAATTTCCTTTGGAGTCGTATCTTCCAACTTTAACACATTCTTCGGGTTAGCATTCCCATGTATAAAGTGTTTGACTATGCTTATCGTTAATTTATAAACCCGTATCGTCTCTTTTTCATGTTGTTTGTACCCATGCATTACTTTAAAATTGCTTATACTCTGTTCTATCCAAATTCTCCTAGCGACTTAGTGATTTACCACCTCGTCTTCCCCCATTAGTGAAATAGTTCAATGTTTTACGCTTGAAGTCCTACTTGTCTTTCTGCCTTCTGTAGGTCCATATTCCTTGTAGGTAGCTTACGATTGACCTATGGATAACCTTTCTTCCTCTAAGAAAATTTATAGGGGTCCATATACGTAACGAGTCATACATTCTTGCTCGCATGCCTTCTTTCGACCAATTTAACTTTAGTTCACATGGCTTGTGAAATTGATCTTTATAAATTTCTTTCAGGGCTCTTCTCTCATAAGTCCTCTTTCTCCTTCTTCACGTTCACTCATTCTATCACTGCAGTACTACTTAGTGAGAGTCCTTTGAATCTCTAATCGGTACCTTAGTTCTAGTTCATTCTAAGTCATCCTCCGATATCGTCACCTCGCATCTGTATGGTTAAATTGACCTTTTAATAATCCCCATTAAAATTACTAATCTACTTGTAATGCGAATGGGGCTAGAACTGCTTTATAACCTCAGAGCTCACTTGCCTACAAAATTTATTGTACTTCCATACTTTAACTTACATCCCTTAATAGTCTTCCCTAATCCCTTATATTGCACTATTTGGTTTCATACAAACCTTTCACAATATTCCCCTTCTTTATTCTCGAAGTAACTTCAACAGAACATCCTTAATTCTCGACTTCACGTACTCTAACTGGCCTCATTTTAGTCGTCTAATATTGATTTACTTATCTGATACCCCATAAGCTGTAGATCCTCCCCGATGATATCTTTCGCATGTTGCACTTATCGTCTATCTTTACTAAATTTTCATATACAACCATTTATCCATAAGGGTCGGAAACTATCCCTCTTAGCATCCTCGAACTGTCGGGTAACTTTCTACTAGTCATCATGAACATTATAAAGGAAAATTGGGTTGTGTATCAGTACTCAGAAAGTAATCTCCAGAGCCTGAAGCTCCATCTCCACTCCTATCTTGGTCTCTATGCTTAACCATTGGACATGCCCATATCTTGTAGCCCGTACTTCCAAACCAAAAACAAACACCCGTTCCTACACGACATTGGTCGGCATGCGCCCGACCGCACTAATGACATAATGGTCGAGGCAACTCTACTCTACCTGCACTAACCCAGTCTGCTGCAACCTACCACCACCTTGAATTTCTCTATCAACACCAACTGTCCTAGAATCTTAGTCCATCTAATAACCTCAGCTGGATCATATTTTGTATATACATACGGGCCCCCTCTTAAATTATAAGATTGTGTACTCTCTTACCCTTCAAAGGGTCTATCTCTATCGGACACTTTCGGGTGGCGCCAACCCTGTAAGGCAACCAACTGCGTCAATACATGTACTGCCCTCCTCACATCCTGATCAGATATAGCCAGTAGTGGAACTGGTAAAATGAGCGATGTTGTAGCTTCTCTCTTCTCCTCTAATACTAGTGGAACCAAAGTAATCTGATAAAGTTACTCACCCTAGTCTTCAGACAAGATCAGTCTCAATAGACGGTGTACGTCTCTTAACTTCCTCAGATGGATTTGTCTCAATAGAGGGCATACATCTCGTACCCTCTCCCAAACCTTCCTTATCATTCTGGCCCACTATAGTTCTTTAGGGAAGTCATCGTTGCACAACCTACATCAACGTATACATTAGACTGTACAACTTAGCTCTATCGCACGATCTAGATTATGAAAGGAAGTTCTTCCATAAACATGACTCTACTAGGCACGACTCTTAGTGATCACAAGGACAGACCTGCTCTGATATCAAGTTTTTCACAACCCAAACCGGACGGCCACGATGGGCACTCGGGCCTTACTTGTCAAGCACCAACATAACATACCTCTGTAACCACACCATCATGCATAATTGGGCTGGAAGGGCCGTCATGAAACAATCTGAATAATACAAAAGGGAATACTGGACATAGGATGACTCAACGTGATATACAAAGTTATACATGTGACATACGGGCCTATAAGGTCTACATGACCATTTGTACACTCAGAACATAGGCCGACAAGGCCATACAAGCATCCACATATATGACATCTATCTACAAGCCTCTAAGAGTACATAAATGTCATAAAGGCCGGGACAGGAACTTGCCATACCAATCAATACATGTACCAATGCATACTGACTAAAAAGGCAACTCCAAAGCAAGTGGAGTGCACCAATACCTCCTGCTGAGCTGATAGCCTACTAGGAGGAACGTCAACCTGTCTATCAGAACTTGCGGGCATGAAACGCATCATCCCCGGGCAAAAGGGACGTTAATACGAATAAAGAAACCAAGTATGTAAGGCATGAAAGAACAAATAATAACAGTAGTGTAAAGAGAGATAGAAAAAATACAACCTGTGCCATCTGAGTGCATCTGAGAGAGACTAACATGAAATGCATGATATATACATACATATATATATATATATATATATATATATATATATACACACATACATATATATATATATGTGTGTGTGTGTGTGTGTGTGTCTATACTTTTAAAACATACACCTCTGTGGGTATCATTGTCGTCATACCGTACTCAGCCATAATAGGCACGGAAAAAACATACTCGGCCATCATAAGTCTCGGTAGATCCGTACCCGGCCACGTGAAACTCGGTAAAACCCAACTGATCAGTGATCACACAATTGGTGTCATACCCAGCCGAATACAACGCGGCTCGATAGAGTAAAATAGGTACATATATATAATACTTGTTAAACTCATGGAATCATATTCTCAAGCTTGCAGAGTGACCTAAGGTCGTTGCACGGTCGATTAATGTTACGACATCGATACCCTCAATATGAAACTCAATAGAATTCAAGGATCATATATACATGCTTAGAATAACAATATATGGAAATAACAACATGGACAATCTTAGTTGCTAGGAGTAGATTCGCTATGAGATAACGTATCGTTTACGTTCATTTCACTTTAAATCATGCCAAAAGAAAGAAGAAAATGCCTAACATACATTAAACCGATTGAGTCCTTAATACCTTTCAAGAAACTCTTCAAACAACTCAACTCAATCTATCATAGTATAAGGACATTCAAAATAAGTGCTAAGTGAAGGCTACGTCCGTAACTTATGCTAGTAGTTCGTTTACGTAAATTCAGCCTATATCTCCACTGTAACAAGGGCATCTTCCAATAACATATACCAACAAAAAAAATCAATCCAAGAATATATAAATATCAATAACAAGACACCATATAACAACAATATGTCACAACTACTTCACGACGAGCGGCAAGCTCGAATTGGAACCCGTATACCCCATATCTCCCCTTATAGACTTCTTAATTTAACTTAACAATATCCTTAACATGATAATGAATTCATTCATCAATTATTCCATCCTTAAACCGCATATTTATAACAAAAACAATTGTCCACAACTCCAACTATTCTCAATTAGCAACTTTATTTATAGTTCATGTCTAATCCATCCATTTAACTTAATCAACATCAGGATAACCTTAAGCACATGCAAGAACACAATATAATTACCTCCTACAATAGCTTCAAGTCGAAATCCAAGTTATACATAGCTTACAACATCCCTCAATGGTTATACAACACCATAGAAATGCTAATTTTCACTTAATGTTTATTCTATCAATTCACTTGATAAACAAATATACATGTATAACAAAGGAAACCATATTATAATCAATTTATTTTCCCCAATTTACAGCCATAACAACATATATATGTAGCCTTTAAATAATTCAGCAAAAGATAACAACACATCTCCCCTTTCAAGTGCTATCTTGTAAACCTTCACTCCAACACCACAACCAACATGTAATTAGCCTTAAAGACAACCAAAATAATGTTAAACATACCTTATACAGTAGATACAATTCTAAACCTAAGCTTAACTTAGCTCACCATCATCCTTATTCACATTACAACACCGTAGAGGGGTTACTCTTCACCTTTGACTAATTTTGATATTGGATTATGGTGTATTTTTTTGGAGTTTTTTGAAGCTTTGAGGGAACTGTTTGGGAGAGTTTTGAGAGTGTGAGGATGGAAGGAGGTCGAAAAATGAGAAAATCTCATCCCAAAAATGAGATAAAAATAGGTGAAAGTCGGCCACTGACCAAGTGGGTCCCATAGGGGAGTCACGCACAACCTCGCGAATATCTCTGTACTCTAATGTCGTATCGACGAGCAATTTAATGCATCAGAAACTAGACTTGTAGATATTCAATTTAGTAGGTGGATTACCCCTTAAATCTAAGTACATTGGGAGAAAAGCTCAGTGACATTAGACCAAAATTTCAGTATAATTGTGAGCATAACTTGCGACAACTTTTGCCGACTCTTATTTTACGAATTTTTCTACTTCAAAACATAACCTACCAATAATATATGACTAAAATAACTCATAAAATAACCTTCTTATCATGTTAAGCACCCTAGTCTCCCTCTAAATATACGGGTTATAACATTCCCAACTTGTCGACTTTTAATGAAACTTATTTTATTCAATACGTTTAGCTTCTAAACCTTCCAACCCTCTTGGTACTTATGTTCATGATCTTAAATATTTTTTACCTACAAGGTAACATGATTAACTTACTTTATCAACTTTTAAAGATGATCTCATTTCCGAGCTTACATCAGTTCACTTACGACGTACTTTTACGCATGAAAACATGGGATGTAACAGGTTACTATTAGATTTCGTTGGTTTGAGAGAGATGGAGAGAGAGAGAGAGAGAGGAATGAGAGGCAGAGGTTAGGTGGGTAAACAATGGATTAGGGTTTGGGTCTTAGATAAAAAAGGGTCTAATGACCGGGTGAAGGAGAGTCGTTGATCATTTTTTATCAACGATTGAGGTTTTCTAGAAAAGAATAATATCTAGATTTTGATATGTGAGATTAATTGGGGGTTGTTGGATCATTTTCACCCAAAAATTGGGATTAGGTCTGAAGGAAAGGGATAAGACGATTGATCCGGACCATCCGACGGAATTAATCAACGGCCCCAATGAAGTATATTTTCTTTCTAAAAGGCTGATGTATTATTTCTTCGACAGAGATTGATGATATGGCATGCATTTATTGGTGGAGAGGGAGTGGCTAGGATTGCTGAATGGGATTGGGGATCGAGTTTCGGATCGGGTGAGGGGTTTTCGACCGATTTTCTTTAGGCCTTTTTTGGTTGAAATTTGAATATAAGTGTAACGACCCAACCAGTTGTTCAGCTATTTGAAGTCTTAAGTAGCTTCATATGATGCATTATGACTCGTGTGAACCGTCGGTTTCGGTTTTCAGGTGATTCGAAATTATTTTACAAGAATGATTCTCAACTAGGAAGCTTTAAGTTGGAAGAGTTGACCAAGTTTGACTTTTGTGTATTTGATCCCGGATCAAAGTTTTGATGACTCCATTAGGTCCAAATAGTAATTTTGGACTTGGGCATACGCCTGGATTTATATTTGGATATTTCTAGATGGTTTCGGCACTATTTGGCGAAAGTTTGAAATTTGAAGGTTTGGAATGTTCATAAGTATGACCGTGATTTGACTTTGATGATATCGGGTTTGAATTGTGGTTCCGGGGATTGGAATAGCTTCGTTATGTTATTTGGGACTTATGTGCAAAATTTGAGGTCATTCCGGATTGATTTGATATGTTTCAGTGTGCGTTTTGCAAGTTGAAAGTTCAAAAGTTCATTAAGCTTGATTTGAGGTGCGATTCGTCGTTTCGATGTTGTTATATGTGATTTGAGTCCTTGAAGTAGGTCCGTGTTATGTTTTGGAACTTGTTGGAATGTTTGGACGGATTCCTTTCACTTAACTACTTCGGAAGGACCATTACAACATGCAATTGAATTCCCAAACTGCAAAAATACAAACCTCAAGTCGTGATCTAGACCACCGTAACTCTTCCGGAATCCATTTACACAATAGGGCCATTTAACTCAAATACCTCCTAAATCAATCAAGTTATGGCGGCTATCAAACCCGCACGTACAACCACAAACCACATTTATAACTTCACACGCTGAAGGAACTGATCATTGCCACAATCATGCTGATTCAACCATTACTAACTGAACTAACTTCTTCCAATTTCCTCTTGACTTGCCTTGGAAATAATAATAGCTTCATTCAAAAACTTAACAAACTCAATCCGCACTCATCCCGAGTGACACGAATCACGAGACTACATCGCCTCAATACCCGTGAACAATCTCATAATACCCTCAAGCACACAATAGCATCTCTAACTGGTATGCCCGTTCTGCAAGACCTTCCGCGAATCTGAAGCTATTTCTCCCTTTCCTCAAATACTGCACTGCGGACCCGATGATAACATAGAACACTCCAAGCCCCTTTCATAATCCACTGTACGAACTCGATCCTTAACCAAACAACAGATCTGAAATCTTTAGTCACTGCACCTAAATTCTTGAACCCTCTAGAACCGTTGTTGAGAGTCACCCACTCTGACCTAGTCCCGAATATAACCAAACTCTAATGCTCTGCTAGCACATGAACACCCCCTCAAAGAAATAACCGGCTGAATTATTTTCCTTATACATCACATCCACAAGATGCATAAACTCTGAGTCTCCCCGTTGACATCAACAGAAAATCTAACAATACCTTCCAAACTCGAGGTCACGTTGCATCTAAAAACGATAATCAAGTCTTCACACCCCTCTTCATTTCAAGCAAACTCCTCTTTGCCATATTCAATCCCCCTCAGTACAGTAGCCACCATCCCAAATAAAATCCGTAGACCAAATCACCTTCCATCACGATTCCCAAATCGCCCTAAACCTTCTCAAAGCACGTGGCTATCCTACCACAGATTCTATTATCTACTCCACCACTCCTACTTCGGTTAACCCATCTCCTTAGGCAACTTCTCGACCTCTACTGTGCGTACTTGACCTGCTAACAATTCAATCACCGTGAGACACCTCCCACCATGTCCTTCCTCACCCTTCGCTACCCAAAGGTTGCATCAAATCAAAATCCATCTCTATAGGACCTGGACTAATAAAATTTCTACCAACTCTAAGCCTCCTCGAAGATCATCTCTCTCTCGAGCCATCAGCATTCGAAACATTCGATTCTGAAACCGCTACACACTGCCATCTCTGACAACTGTTTCTTAGACACTATTTCACCACACCCTGCCCCGAAGGCAAATCAAAGAAGAACATAACACCGACGAACATTAGTGCGTTCAAACAAGGACAACGACACCACATCACAAATGAGAATTCCACCACGCTCGAAAATATCGAGTCTCGCTACTTCATCAAGCAAGGTATGAACATCCATAGTCCAATTGCCTTTCTTGCGCTGGAATTAAATGTCGCACCTCTAAATCATGCAACAAGAAATCCTACTTTCAAGTCTATCACTACCTCGACACATAAATGAGCACCCCATCATTACATCAATATTGTGCAATAACAACGCATGAACATCATAGCAATTTATGCATAGCCTCAAAACCATTGGAAATACAGCTACCGAGCTCAAATAACAGAACATTCTTCCGCAAGGCAACGATAATACCCTACCCAAATACGTAGAAAAAAACATCCTGCACCACGTCTGCAGTACCACTACAACTCCTCGATGTCCAATTGATAACAAGCGCTCCATGTCGCATAAGATTGAGTAGGAAGGAAATAAAGGCATAGGCCTCAAGGAATCAAATCACACGAAGAGGGATCAAGAAGGGAAGTGCTCCTAACAGCCTTGTAGCCTCTTGAAGATAAGTACAAACGTCTCCGTACCGATCCGCAAGACTCTACTGGACTTGCTCATGACTCGTGAGACCTAAGTGAATCTAAAGCTCTGATACCAAGCTGTCACAACCCAAATCCACTATAGGTCGTGATGGCGCCTAACGCCGCCATCAGGCAAGGTAACGGTGATCGATAAACTTAATTACTCATTTTGATTATTTTAAAATCATAATTCCCGTTGATCAAATAGTATAAAAGTTGGTACACGTGCAAAACCAATGATTTTATTTTCCAATTGCTGTATAAAATATAATTTTTAGGGTGAAATGTTAATAATTACATGAACTACAATAATGAACAACTAGTAGGAACCCCCAAAATCCGGTATCACAAGTGCATGAGCATCTACTAAGGAGTACAATAATAATACAACAACCATCTAGAATACAAGTAAGACGGGGGAAATAAATAACTATGATGGAGACTCTGTATGCTGCGGATCATAACAAGAAAATGCAGCTCACCGTAAAGTCCCCGCAAAACCTGCGCCTCTGGACCTAGAGGACCACGGGAAACATATATATACCGGCAAAATAATTGCAGCAAGTGTAGCATGAGTACGTAAATCAACGCGTACCCAGTAAGTTTCTAGCCTAACCCCAGAAAAGTAGTGACGAGGGGTCGACATCGACACTTACTAGTGGTCCAATAAGACAGATACAGTAGAAGTAAACAGATGTGAGGCAGAGTAAATAAATAAAATAAACAAGTATAAATACGTGATACAATCCTCCTCTCAACAAGAAACTCAAGCTCTCAATTACCAGTTACCTCCTCAACTGGAGCATATGTATATAATGGACCTTACCAGATAGGTCATCACAGTTCGAATTAGGAAAACTCACAGATACACTGGCTTTTGTCAAATATTACGCACGATTCCATAAGAGTATTTTATAGAAATGCCGAGGCGTACGGATCGAACCCATCATTATATGTGCAGTGCCGAGGGTTGAACAGCACGAGCCATAGATACATCTATTATATTGCCGAGGCAAACGGCTCGATCCCATCATAATGTGCGCACTAACGAGAGTCAAACGACATGAACCATACATGTATCTATTATACTGTCGAGGCGAACGACCCGATCCCATTAGAATAAGAAGCTTTACGGGTCCTTGACCCACACAGGAATAAACACGTGAGATATAAAGTTTAAGGAAAACTTTTCGAGGAAAACGCATAGCACGGGAGAAATTCGTAAGAGGAGTACAATTATTCCGCGACTAATAATGAAGCCCGTCAAATCTCTAGTATAGCAAGTCTATCACTCTACGCAAGTCTAGTCTCAAGTCGTAACGTAAAATAAAGGAATTTAATAGGCAAGGAATAATTCAAATAGTACAGTTATAGCATGGCAAGAACCTAAGTCTACCCTGACATAACATGAATCTAGCTACGTATGGATTCTCGTCACCTCGTGCGTACGTAGCCCCCACAACAAGTAGAACATATCAAATACATCACCTCAAGGTAGTTTCCCCCTCACAGAGTTAGACAGGAGAGTTACCTCGCTTTGAAGTTCCATAGCCGGCTCCAACACCACTCTAACACCTCAAATCGATGCCCGTCTCTCCAAAACTAGTCAGACAATGTGCAAGTCCATAAATATATAATCTATTACCCATAATTAATCAATTTATATCAATTCCCAACACACGCTCGAAAAGTCGATAAAGTCAACCCTCGGGCCCACATGCCCAGATTCCGAAAATTTCAAAGATAATTATTACACATAACACCACAAACTCAAATACATAATTTATTCCTAATTCCATGTCCAAATTCCTGGTCAAAATCCAAAAATACCAAATTATAGGTTTTCTATCAAAATCCTCTAATTTTTACTAATTTTCATATTTAAATCCTTATAGAATTTAAGTATTTAACTTAAATTAGGTGGGAATAACTTACCTTGCCAAAGATGATGAAAAATCTCCCCTTGAAGCTCTCCAAACATTGCCTAAACCAAGAGAGAAATGAGCGAAATGAGCAAAACCCTGATTTTGAAATAATCTGCCCAGTCGATTTTCCGCACCTGCGAAACTCCTCGCACTTCTGCGGCTCCGCTTCTGCAAAAACTACCTCGCAGATGCGGCTTCCCCCAAGACGCTACCTTTTTCTGCTTCTGCGGACATTAAATTGCAGGTGCGCATCCACGTCTATGGAAGTCATCCACATCTGCGGACTCCCCAACTCGAGCACCACCCCACACTTGCGCGCCCATGACCACACCTGCGATCATCCAGCCCCAGACCACTTCCGCTTCTGCGTTTCTCCGCCCATATCTGCGAGCTCGCAGGTGCAATAAATTCCTCGCACCTTCAAATCCAACCAGCCTCACTCCCTACCGCTTCTGCGGTCTCGCATCTGCGGCCATAACCTCGCAGGTGCGATCGCACCAAAAGCATTAAGCTTCAGCAGTTCCTCCAAGTCCAAGCTCGATCTGTTTCCAATCCGGTTCGCACCCAAGTCCCCTGGGACCCCGTTCAAACATATGAATACATCCCAAAACACGATACGAACTTAGCCGAAGCCTCGAGTCACGTCAAACAGCATCAAAATTACAAATCGACGGCCAAAACCTTTCTTTCAACTTTCCAACCTTCAAACTTCGCCGAACGCGTCTGAATTACACTTAAATATCCCAGAATGACGCCAATCTTTACGTGTAAGTCACAAATCACGATGCAAACTTATTTCAAGGCTCGGAACTCCAAACTAACATTGATAACATCAAAATCCAGTTCAAACCAAACTTATGAAATATTAGAACTTCCAAAATGCCAACTTCCCATAATAGGCGCCGAAAATGCTCCAGGATCACCAGATACTCAACCCGAAAACACGTCCAAGTCCGAAATAATCATACGAACCTATTCGAACCTTCAAATCCGATTTTGAGGTCGTTTACTCAAAAGTCAAACCTTAGATAATTCTTCCAACTTAAAGCTTCCAAATTTAGAATTTTCTTTTCAAATCAATTCCGACCACATGTACAAGTCATAGAACATGAAGTGAAGCAACTCAAGGCCTCAAACCCCAAAACGACACGCTAGAGCTCTAAGCGACCGATCGGATCGTTACAGAAATATCTTATCTGTTGTTGAAATATTTTGGGAAAAATCTTAGTTTTCTGATATACTCTTACTTTGGCGATTTCAATGAAAGATTTGATGTTTTATAGTTATACCTGAAAAGCAAGCCTATTTTTCTGTAACTGTGAACGAGCTAAGCATCATATCTTTGAGTTATTACTTGTGTTGCTTTTATTATATCATTACGAATTGTTCTAGGCTATTGATGTTGGACTCTGATCATTGTCCAAGCTCGTCAATGCTTTCAACTTAAGGTTAGGTTTGTTACTTATTGAGATATTGCTGTGTGTGGGGGAGCTGGCTTTGAAGATGAACCTACGATCCGGTTGTAGCTGCCTCTTGTTCATGGTAGATTTAGATTTATAAAAAATTTTATGTATATTTTAAACAGTTGATGTAATTATTATATACCAACTTTGTAAATTCTAAACCTTAGAAGCACATTATTTGTGCTACAAGTCATAGGGTTGTTGTACAAAAGTTTAGTTATTTCATCATTATTTTCTCATTAAATCTCATTTGAAATTGGATTATTGTTAAATTGGCTTACCTAGTGTGTTGGTTTAGGTGCCATCACGACTAGTTGGATTTTGGGTCGTGACATTAAGATTTGGCCCTTTAGTTAAACAATTGAAGCATTTTCTAGGAAAGCCCATTTCGTTATTAGCCCCTTTTAACATAATTAATTAAATTAACTTTCTCCATCTTAATAATTTGAAATAAATTATACTATTATTTTAGAAATATTAAATTAATAGGTTACATATAACTTATTAAATTATTATGGACTAGGTAGCATAATAAACTAATTGAGAAAAGGGAAGACCAAAATTGATAGTCAACAGCAAGGGAAGCTAGAATCTTAAAGATTCAAAAGTTTGGTTTGAGACTTGATTTTTAGTTGTGGCATTTTCCTTTGTATTTTGAGAATTTGGATAAGTTCATAGGGGATACTTGGACCAGTCGAGATAGATTGTGGTATTTACTTTGTATTTTGAGCATTTGGATAAGTTCATAAGGGATATTTGGACTAGTCGAGATAGCTTTGGAAGAGTCTTGAGGCCTCGAGTTAGTTTTAGGTATTTTAGGGTTGATTTTCGGAAAAAGATGCTCCAGATAGAAGCTGGGTGCATCTCGGTTACGAAAGCACCAGACCAGGCGTGTTTGGTGGTGCGGCGTACCTCGGGTCGCGCCTGGCCTATGTGATGTATCAGCCGCAGCTCACTTACTTGTATTAATGTTTTAATTTTTCCCTTTCTTGTATGTATATACCCATATGAAGATATAAGTGCCTATGCATAATGCTTTTGGGGTAAGAATATGATAACTCTATGTCCAAAAGTGGCTCTTGTCGACTTTTGACGAAACTTATTTTCTTCAATTCGTTTAGCTTCTAAATCCAACCCTCTTAGTACTTGTTGTTCATGATCTTATATATTTGTTACCTCTAAGGTAACATGATTCACTTACTTAATATACTTTCAAAGATGATCTCATTACCGAGCTTACATCAGTTAGCTTACGACATACTTATACGCATGAAAACATGGGGTGTAACATCAATTTCCCCTATGGAACATTCGTCCTCGGATGTTGACTGATGCGCTTTTCAGTCTCAAACCCTCATGATACTTCATTAACACTTGTTTTAGCTTATTATTATCTTGATAAAGGTCCTTAAACTCTCCGACTTATATTGATTCACTTAAGATGCATTCCAACATGAAAGTATGGGGTGTAACATCCTCCCCCCCCCCCCCCC
>MCJB01043953.1:47831-69858 GCA_002018475.1 Nicotiana obtusifolia | reverse complement strand
CCCAAGGAACATTCGTCCTCGAACTTTAACTCTTAGACACTTGCGAAAATTCCGCCAGAGTCTCCTCTATATACTGGACTAAAACCTACCTGCACGTAGCTAGAAAACATACTATACATGCCACATAGGGCCAATGTCTATAAATAACAACACTTGGCCTCACACGGCCGTCAATCATAAGTACTGCAAGTCAAAATAAGAGCTCCCCTCATGACCTACTGGTTTGAATATCCCATCTCGAGCCATATCTTAAGTTTGAAATAGGTGGGGGTATTTAAACTTCATTTCTTGCTCCGCTTCCCATGTAATATCTTCCATGTTCTTGCTTCTCCATAAAACCTTCACGATATCTTTACGAAGTTACTTTCTTGGTCCCTAACTTGTACACCTGCCGATCTAAAATAGCAACTAGAACCTCTTCATAAGACATGGTCTCTATAATCTGAACCTCGTGTGCTTTTGCATCATGGATTCTTGATCTATTTATAGCTACTGGAATCTTCTCATGAGATCGACCCTCTACTAGTTGTATAACATGATAACCCGGTGAGCGGATCCTAATTTTGAGGAAAATTTCAATTTAATACCTTCTCTAGGTAGTTTGAACGTTGCTTTATATAAGTCTTGATTAGCTTGTCCCATTATGTTATTATGCTCTTCGTGAGTGAAATTATCAAGAAGACCTCATTATTAACTCGAGATTTTCTTAAGTATCGTCGTCGTGTGTTGGGGTACGACTTGTAGCGCTTCATTTGGTAGAATTATCTTATGTACCCAAGTTCCTTTCGGATGACTTTCCGAAGTTATCTGTAACTGAGAACCTCTATTAACTGTAATCTAGGCGGAAATATTATGTACCCCATCTATCTTTTGCACCCTTCCATTTTACATAACCTTCAGTAATTTATCTTGTAAAAGTAACTGATTTTTGTCTAACTAACCATAGTCGTCCATGTGGAATCGAACTTGCTATATTTGTAATGAATCTTATGCCAATCACTTCTCATTTCCATACTAGGTTACTTCTTTCTGCATCAATCCTTTGGGTTCCTGATGTTCTATTTTGTCCGATTAGCAACTGATAATTTTCTTCATGTCATCCTACCAATGTACTCCTTTGACATCATGGTATATCTTCGATGTTCCGAGATGAATAGAATAGCGTGAATAATGAACCTCTGTCCTAATACACAATCGGCCATTATATTTCAAGATCCCTCTGGCAATAGATTCAAAAGTTGTAGTTTTTTTTTTGCCAAATACCTCTTTTAACTTTCCCTAAAACAGAAATCTTCCCTATCTATAAGAGATAAATCTACCATATTCCAGGTTATTATACCTTTATCACTGAGTCTGCCAAGCGTATTACGAATGTGACGATCTGTTGTGCTGGAGAAGCCATTTGATACTAATCGCTTAGATTTTTGCTTGTTTTAAACGCAATTTCCTTTTTGTAATTATGTAAAAGAGCAAAAAGGCATCGCAAAGCAGGTTATGCTATCACAAAACCCATATAAGAGCAGCATATCTCACACTGAGATCGCAAACCAATACAAATTTCTGGGCAAACATCGACGTCAGAAATGCCGTCTCATATGCGGTCGCATTTCTACAATGCGAGCCGCATATCTCACACTGAGATCGCAGACCAAGGCAGATTTCTGGGCAAAGATAGACGTCAGAAATGCGGTCGCATTTTTACAATGCGAGCCGCATATCGCACACTGAGATTGCAGACCAAGACAGATTTCTAGGCAAAGATCAATGTCAAAAATGCGGTCTCATATGCGGTCGCATTTCTACAATGCGGACTGCAAACCATACCTCACACTGAATGCGGTGAAGGCTAGGGTTACAATCTACGATGGCCATATCAAAAATGCGGACCGCATATCTGTCATGCGACAGAAATGCGGTCGCATATTAAACCTAAAAGGAGCGTTTTGTCCCGATTATTTTTTGACCCTCTATAAATAGAAACCAGTAACCATTGGCTATGTAAAACCCACTGTCGTTACCATCTTAGAAACATCTCCAAAACGCCCTTAAATCACAGCAAAATCAGCCTCGAAGATATGTCCAAATGAGACTTGCTTGGTCAGATTCTTTAAATGGGGGTTTCAGCCATTTTAACATATTTGGAGCTATGGAGCTCGGATTGAAGCGAATTTTGAGGCGACTTTCGGGAGATTTTCAAGGGAAACATCGGGGTAAGTGTTCTTAACTCAATTTTTGGTCAAATTACCACAGTATATTGCTATTTTTAGTATTTAATTGGTGATATAAGTTGGAAAGGAAAAAAAAATTGTGAAAATCCTTAAGTTTAGATTTAAGATTTGGAGGTCGATCCGATGTCGGAATTCGATAACTTTTGTATGGTTGAACTCGTTGGGAGATAAGGAACCCGTTGATGTGAAAATTTTGAGCTTCGAGAAGTGGGCCCTGGGTTCGGGTTTGCTAATTTCATAATTTCTTGGTATTTTTCGATTGTTTTCGCTTGGGCTTTGTCCCCTCAGCATATTGTGACGTATTCGTTCTGATTTTGGGTATATTTGACACGCGTGGAGGCCAATTCGAGGGGAAAAGGCATCGCGGGCTAGGGATTTAGCCGGTTCGAGGTGAGTAGTGATTGTAAATGATGTTCTGAGGGTTTGAAACCCCGGATTGTACATCATAATGCTATATTGAGGTGAGACACGCGCTCGATGATGAGCGTGGGGTTGTTTATTACTGGGGATTGTGACTTGGTCCGTCCCGATTGATAATTTTTACCGCGTATTTGACTTAAACTTATTTGTTATCATCATGATTTAGGGTGATTACCATATTTGGTCTTCGTGCCAATTTTTTGAACCCTTCGGGGATTTTTATCACTGTTTCCTCACTAATATGACTTATTACTTGAACTCAGTCATGCTGTTTTTCACTGTTTTACAACTCAGCCACTTTTACTCAGTTTGGAGACTTAAATAATATTTTAATGATGTTTTTGGGCTGAGAACTACTATTTACTATGCCCGAGGGGCTTGTGATGAATTTTCTGACTGAGTGCGGTCGAGGGCCACATGTGAGGATATATTGAGTGATATGAGGCCGAGGGCCTGAGATACTTTATATACGCCACGAGGTGGCTTGACTGATATGAGGCCGAGGGCCTAGATTTGATGCCACGAGGTGGCTTGATATTGCGCTTGGGCCGTAAGGGGCCCCTCCCAGAGTCTGTACACCCCTAGTGAGCGCAGGTACCCATTGTGATGTGAGATATAGCCCGAGGGGCTGATATTGTACTATGTGATAGCCCGAGGGGCTGGTAGTGTTTTGAAATTTGAGCCCGAGGGGCTGGTACTGTTCTGTGATATTGCCCGAGGAGCGGATTTGTTGATACTGAGCCCGAGGGGCTATCTTCTTTTTTTTTTTTTTACTTTACATTATATACCTGAAAAATTACATGTTTTACCTATTGAAAGGAGATTCTACTTGATTTCTCACGTATTTACTGTTTTCAAATGATGTCCTACTATTTCATTATAGAATGCCTTGTGCTTTACGTGCTTTTCTTACTTTCATTCGTTATTTATATTTATTACTCACTGAGTCAGAGTACTCACATTACTCCCTGCACCATGCGTGCAGATTCAAGCATTGTTGGTTCCGCTCCGGAGTGCTGACTCCTCCCGTCCAGGCGGCGATTCAAAGACTAGGAGGTAGCTGTCGGCGTCCGCAGCCCCGTATCTCTCTTATCTTGTTGTTTCCATGCTCTTCAAACAGTTGTGCCAGATATTGTATTTGGTAGACTTGTATCAGGACCCATAGTTGCTCATGACTTATGACACCCCGATTTGGGCTGTGTCGGGATGGTTTCTATTATGGTTAGCTACATTCCGCGAATTATTTCTATTAAATTATGCTTATATTGTTTTCATGTTAATTAACTGCTTAAAATGAGATTTTATTTGAATTGGCTGGCCTTGTCTTCACGAGAGGCGACATCACGACCGGGTTCGGGGTTAAGGTCATGACAAGTTGGTATCAGAGCCTAGGTTACATAGGTCTCATGAGTGATGAGCGGGTTTAGTAGAGTCTCGCGGATCGATACGGAGACGTCTGTATTTATCCTCGAGAGGCTGCAGAACCTTTTAGGAAAAACTTCATATTCTTGAAATTCTTGTCGTGCGAGCTTGTTGATCCGAGCACTAAACTTCTGCTATCCTATTCTCTCACAGATGGTGAGGACGCAAGCTACCAGACGAGGTGGACGACCACCAGTGCCACCCACTAAGGCCACCAGAGGCCGTGGACGCGGTCGTGGTCGTGGCAGAGGCAGAGCAGCAAAGGCAGCACCTGTTGATCCACAAGCTGCCCTAGCTCAGGATCAGGGCCCAGCATCACCAGTTCAGGCACCAGCTATGCCCATCGTGATTCCGGGTCTTCCGGAGGCCTTGGCTCAGATCTTATCCGATTGCACTGGCCTGGCTCAGGCAGTCTCAGCCACCACAGCAGCAGCTACTTCATAGGCCGGGGGAGGCAATCAGACCCCCGCTGCTCGTACACCTGCGCAGGTAGTGTAGGGACTTCAGACGCTGGGGGCACCTCCAGCCCAGCCGGTTGCACCAGCCCAGGAGTTCATGGTACCAGTTATGCCGGATGATGAGCAGCGTCATCTTGAGAGGTTTAGTAGACTCCAGCCTCCGTCATTCAGTGGTGCTGAGGGCGAGGATGCCCAGGGTTTTCTTGATATGTGTCAGCGGATGCTCCGTACAGCAGGGATTCTTGAGTCTAGTGGTGTGGCATTTACCACCTTTCAGTTTTCTGGAGCTGCCTTCACTTGGTGGGAGGCGTATGAGAGGCGTAGGCTGGTTGGTGCACCGCCCCTTACTTGGCAGCAGTTCTCCGCTCTTTCCCTGGAGAAGTATGTGCCGCAGTCCCGCAGAGAGGAGCTGCGTAGACAGGTCAAGTGGTTGCGACAGGGGGATATGACTGTGTCACAGTATGAGTCGAGGTTTTCCGAGTTGGCTGGTCATGCCGTCTCGATGGTTCAGACAGATCGTGAGAGGATCAGGAGATTTGTTGATGACCTTAACTATCATCTCCGTATTCTTATGACCAGAGAGAGAGTGTTGGGTGCTACGTTCGAGGAGGTGGTTGATATCGCTCGCGAGATTGAGACGGTTCGTCGTCAGGAGCGAGAGGAGAGGGAGGCCAAGAGGCCTCGAGGATCGGGCAGTTATAGTGGTACTCCTTCGAGGGACCAGTTTCAGCATGGTAGAGGTCGTTCCTTCAGGCCTGCTCAGTCAGCCCGTCTAGAGTATCACGGGGCATCTTCAGGCCGTGGTTATCATGGGTCGCAGCAGGGCCAGTCATTACTCAGCGCCCTTCCAGCTCAGAGTTCAGCTCGTACTCCATCAGGCCAGGGTTCTTCTATGCCGAGTGCATCTGCTAGACACTCGAGTGCGAGGGGTTCCCTTCATTCCTCTTCTCCAACACTAGGGAGCTGTTATGAGTGTGGCGAGATGGGCCACATGTGGAGGCAGTGTCCTCATCGTGGTGCTAGTTCGTCTCAGCAGAGGGGTCAGCCCTCGATTTCTACTCCAGTTACTTTACCACCCGCCCAGTCAGCTAGGGGTGGAGGTCAGGCATCCAGGAGTCGCCCCAGAAGGGGAGGTCGATCAGGCGGTGGTCAGGCTCGATTCTATGCTATTCCAGGCAGGATAGATGCCATTTCTTCAGATGCTGTCATTACAGGTATTGTTTCAGTCTACCACAAAGATGCCTCTGTATTATTTCATCCCAGGTTCCACCTATTCTTATGTGTCCTCATATTTTGCTCATTATTTGGGTATGCCCGGGGAGCTTCTTGCTTTACCTGTTCATGTGTCTACCCCGGTGGGCGATAATGTTGTTGTAGACCGTGTGTACCGGTCATGTGTGGTGACTCTTGGGGGTCTGAAGACACGAGTGGACCTATTGCTATTGAGCATGGTGGATTTTGATGTCATTTTGGGCATGGATTAGTTATCTTCGTGTCGTGCTATTCTAGACTGTCATGCTAAGACAGTCACTTTGGCTATGCCGGGTGTGCCGCGAATCGAGTGGCACGGTGTGACTGATTATGTTCCTAGTAGAGTGATATCGTTCTTGAAGGCCCAGCGTATGGTTGGGAAGGGTTGCCTTTCATATCTAGCGTTTGTGAGGGATGTTGGAGCTGAGACTCCTAGCAATGATTATGTTCCAGTTGTGAGGATTTTCTCGATGTATTTCCTGCAGACCTGCCGGGCATGCCACCGGACAGGGATATTGATTTTGGTATTGACCTGGTGCCGGGCACTCAGCCCATTTCTATTCCGCCGTATCGTATAGCACCAGCAGAGTTGAAAGAATTAAAGGAGCAGCTTCAGGAGCTCCTAGATTAGGGGTTCATTTGGCCTAGTGTGTCACCTTGGGGTGCGCCGGTTCTATTTGTGAAGAAGAAGGATGGCACAATGAGAATGTGCATCGATTATAGGCAATTGAACAAGGTAACAATTAAGAACAAGTATCCTTTGCCTCGCATCGATGATTTTTTGACCAACTTCAGGGAGCGCGAGTGTTCTCCAAGATTGATCTCCGTTCGGGTTATCACCAGTTGAAGATCAGGGATTCAGATATTCTTAAGATTGCTTTCAGGACTAGATATGGTCACTATGAGTTTCTTGTTATGTCTTTCGGGCTAACCAATGCCCCAGCAGCGTTCATGCATTTGATGAATAGTGTATTTCGGCCTTATCTAGATTCGTTCGTTATTGTATTCATTGATGATATTATGGTGTACTCGCATAGTCAGGAGGAGCACGCGGAGCATTTACGAGTTGTATTGCAGAGATTGAGGGAGGAGAAGCTTTATGCAAAATTCTCTAAGTGTGAGTTTTGGCTCGGTTCAGTGGCTTTCTTGGGACACGTAGTGTCCAGCGAGGGTATTCAGGTTGATCCAAAGAAGATAGAGGCGGTTTAGAGTTGGCCTAGACCGTCCTCAGCCACAGAGATTCATAGTTTTCTTGGGTTAGCAGGCTATTATCGCCGGTTTGTTCAGGGATTCTCATCCATTGCATCGCCCTTGACCAAATTGACTCAGAAGGGTGCTCCATTCGTATGGTCGGACGAGTGTGAGGAGAGCTTTCAGATGCTCAAGACAGCCTTGACCACAGCTCCAGTATTGGTTTTGCCATCAGCTTCAGGTTCATATACCGAGTATTGTGATGCTTCGAGAGTTAGGATCGGTTGTGTATTGATGCAGGAGGGTAGAGTTATTGCTTATTCTTCTCATCAGTTGAAGCCCCGTGAGAAGAACTACCCCGCTCAAGATTTGGAGCTGGCTGCCATAGTTCATACATTGAAGATTTGGAGGCATTACTTGTATGACGTATCTTGTGAGGTGTTTACTGATCATCACAGCCTTCAGCATTTGTTCAAGCAAAAGGATCTTAATTTGAGGCAGTGGAGATGGTTGGAGTTGCTCAAGGATTATGATATCACTATATTGTACCATCCGGGAAAGGCCAATGTGGTGGCCGATGCTTTGAGCCGAAAGGTAGTGAGTATGGGGAGTTTGAATATATTCCAGTTGGGGAGAGACCCCTTGCAGTTGATGTTCAGGCCTTGGCCAATCGGTTTCTGAGATTAGATATTTCGGAACCTAGTCGGTTGTTGGCTTGTGTGGTTTCTCGGTCTTCCTTATACGATCGCATCAGAGGGCGCCAATATGACAATCCGCATTTGCTCGTCCTTAGGGACAGAGTTCAGCATAATGATGCTAGAGGTGTGACCATCGGCGATGATGGAGTGTTGAGGATGCAGGGCCGGATTTGTGTGCCCAATGTGGATGGGCTTCGAGAGTTGATTCTGGAGGAGGCCCATAACTCGCGGTATTCCATTCATCCGGGTGTCGCGAAGATGTATCAGGACTTGAGACAACACTATTGGTGGAGAAGAATGAAGAAAGATATTGTGGGATTTGTAGCGCGGTGTCTCAACTGTCAGCAGGTAAAATATGAGCATCAGAGACTGGGTGGCTTGCTTCAGCAGATGGCTATTCCCGAGTGGAAGTGGGAGCGGATCACTATGGACTTCGTTGTTGGACTTCCACGGACTTTGAAGAAGTTCGATGCTATTTGGGTGATTGTGGATCCGCTGACCAAGTCCGCGCACTTCATTCCTGTGTCTACTACCTATTCTTCAGAGCGGTTGGCAGGGATTTATATCCAGGAGATTGTTCGGCTGCATGGTGTTCCAGTTTCTATCATTTCAGATAGAGGTACTCAGTTTACTTTGCAGTTTTGGAGAGTCGTGCAGAGAGAGTTGGGTATTGAGGTGGAGTTAAGTACAGCATTTCATCCGCAGATGGACGGGCAGTCCGAGGGCGTACTATTCAGATATTGGAGGACATGTTGCGTGCATGTGTTATTGATTTCGGAGGTTCATGGGATGAGTTACTACCGCTTGCAGAGTTTGCTTATAACAACAGCTACCAGTCGAGTATTCAGATGGCTCCGTATGAGGCTTTGTATGGGAGGCGGTGTAGATCTCCAGTTGGTTGGTTCGAGCCCGGCGAGGCTAGGCTATTGGGGACTGATTTGGTTCAGGATGCTCTAGAGAAGGTGAAGGTGATTCAGGAGAGGCTTCGTACAGCGCAGTCGAGGCAAAAGAGTTATGCTGATAGGAAGGTTCGAGATGTGTCCTACATGGTTGGTGAGAAGGTCTTACTGAAGGTTTCACCCATAAAGGGTGTTATGAGATTCGGGAAGAAACGGAAATTGAGTCCTCGGTTCATTGGGCCGTTTGAGGTGCTTCGGAGGATTGGAGAGGTGGCTTATGAGCTTGCTTTGCCACCCAGCTTGTCGAGTGTGCACCTGATATTTCATGTTTCTATGCTCCGGTAGTATATTGGGGATCCGTCTCATATTTTGGACTACAGCACGGTTCAGTTGGATGATGATTTGACCTATGATGTGGAGCCAGTGGCGATTTTGGGTCGTCAGGTTCTGAAGTTGAGGTCCAAGGATATAGCTTCAGTGAAAGTGCAGTGGAGAGGTCGGCCCATGGAGGAGGCTACCTGGGAAACCGAGCAGGAGATGCGGAGCAGATATCCTCACCTATTTGAGGCTTCAGGTATGTTTCTTGACTCGTTCGAGGACGAACGTTTGTTTTAGAGGTGGAGAATGAGACGACCTGTTGTGCCGGAGAAGCACATTTGATACTAATCACTTAGATTTTTGCTTGTTTTAAACGCAATTTCCTTTTTGTAATTATGTAAAAGAGCAAAAAGGTATCGCAAAGCAGGTTATGCTATCGCAAAACCCATATGTGAGCAGCATATCTCACACTGAGATCGCAGACCAAGACAGATTTCTGGGCAAAGATCGACGTCAGAAATGCGGTCTCATATGCGATCGATCTCACACTGAGATCGCAGACCAAGGCAGACTTCTGGGCAAAGATCGACGTTAGAAATGCGGTCTCATATGCGGTCGCATTTCTACAATGCGAGCTGCATATCTCACACTGAGATCGCAGATCAAGACAGATTTCTGGGCAAAGATAATGTCAAAAATGCGGTCTCATATGCGGTCGCATTTCTACAATGCAGACCGCAAACCATACCTCACACTGAATGCGGTGAAGGCTAGGGTTACAATCTGCAATGGCCATATCAAAAATGCGGACCGTAGTTATGCGACAGAAATGCGGTCGCATATTAAACCTGAAAGGGGCGTTTTGTCCTGATTTTTTTTTTACCCTCTATAAATAGAAACCAGTAACCATTGGCTATGTAAAATCCACTATCGTTACCATCTTAGAAACATCTCCAAAACGCCCTTAAATCACAGCAAAATCAGCCTCGAAAATATGTCCAAATGAGACTTGCTTGGGCAGATTCTTAAAATGGGGGTTTCAGCCATTTTAACATATTTGGAGCTATGGAGCTCGGATTGAAGCGAATTTTGAGGCGACTTTCGGGAGATTTTCAAGGAAAACATCGGGGTAAGTGTTCTTAACTCACTTTTTGGTCAAATTACCACAGTGTATCGCTATTTTTAGTATTTAATTGGTGATTTAAGTTGGAAAGAAAAAAAAATTATGAAAATCCTTAAGTTTAGATTTAAGATTTGGAGGTCGATCCGATGTCGGAATTCGTTAACTTTTGTATGGTTGAACTCGTTGGGAGATAAGGAACCCGTTGATATGAAAATTTCTGAGCTTCGAGAAGTGGGCCCGGGGTTCGGGTTTTGCTAATTTCAGAATTTCTTGGTATTTTTCGATTATTTTCGCTTGGGCTTTGTCCCCTCAGCATATTGTGACGTATTCGTTCTGATTTTGGGTAGATTCGACGCACGTGGAGGCCAATTCGAGGGGAAAAGGTGTTGCGGGCTAGGGATTTAGCCGGTTCGAGGTGAGTAGTGATTGTAAATGATGTTCTGAGGGTTTGAAACCTCGGATTGTACATCGCAATGCTATATTGAGGTGAGACACGCGCTCGATGATGAGCGTGGGGTTGTTTACTACTGGGGATTGCGACTTGGTCCGTCCCGATTGATGATTTTTACTGCGTATTTGACTGAAACTTATTTGTTATCATCATGATTTGGGGTGATTACCATATTTGGGCTTCATGCCAATTATTTGAACCATTCGGGGATTTTTAACACTGTTTCCTCACTAATTTGACTTATTACTTGAACTCGGTCATGCTGTTTTCCACTATTTTACAACTCAACTACTTTTACTCAGTTTTGAGACTTATATAATATTTTAATGATATTTTTGGGCTGAGAACTACTATTTACTATGCCCGAGGGGCTTATGATAATTTTTCTGACTGAGTGCGGCCGAGGGCCAAATGTGAGGATATATTGAGTGATATGAGGTCGAGGGCCTAAGATACTTTATATGCCACGAGGTGGCTTGTGACTGATATGAGGCCGAGGGCCTGAGATACTTTATACGCCACGAGGTGGCTTGACTGATATGAGGCCGAGGGCCTAGATTTGATGCCACGAGGTGGCTTGATATCGCGCTTGGGCCGTAAGGGGCCCCTCCCAGAGTCTGTACACCCCCAGTGAGCGCGGGTACCCATTGTGATGTGAGATATAGCCCGAGGGGCTGATATTGTACTATGTGATAGCCCGAGGGGCTGATACTATTCCATGTGATAGCCCGAGGGGCTGGTATTGTTCTGAAATTTGAGCCCGAGGGGCTGGTACTGTTCTGTGATATTGCCCGAGGAGCGGATTTGTTGATACCGAGCTCGAGGGGCTATCTTCTATTTTTTTTTACTTCACATTATTTACCTGAAAAATTACATGTTTTACCTGTTGAAAGGAGATTCTACTTGATTTCTCACGGATTTACTGTTTTCAAGTGACGTCCTACTGCTTCATTATAGACTTCCTTGTGCTTTACGTGCGTTTCTTACTTTCATTCATTATTTATATTTATTACTCACTAAGTCGGAGTACTCACATTACTCCCTGCACCATGCGTGCAGATTCAGGCGTTGTTGGTTCCGCTTCGGAGTGCTGATTCCTCCCGTCCAGGCGGCGATTCAGAGACTACGAGGAAGCTGTCAGCCTCCGCAGCCCCGTATCTCTCTTATATTGTTGTTTCCATGCTCTTCAAACAGTTGTGCCAGATATTGTATTTGGTAGACTTGTATCAGGACCCATAGTTGCTCATGACTTGTGACACCCCGGTTTGGGCTGTGTCTGGATGGTTTCTATTATGGTTAGCTACATTTCGCGAATTATTGCTATTAAATCATGCTTATATTGTTTTCATGTTAATTAACTGCTTAAAATGAGATTTTGTTTGAATTGGCTGGCCTTGTCTTCACGAGAGGCGCCATCACGATCGGGTTCGGGGTTAGGGTCGTGACAACGAACCTGTTAATTGGTGAAGACCTCTAGTCAACCCTTTTTTCTTTTGGGCTTGCTCATTCATCAAACCACCTGTGACTCACGACTAAATGCATCTGTTACAATATTGATTCTGTTCTTTTTTATTCTAGGTCTAAGTCATCTTATATGAAACATTTATACCATTATGGTTCTCCATTCCTCCTTATTTTTCCACTGCCCCTAGTTGTCAACGAGTGCTTACTAGGCTTATATTATGATATTCCTTATTTGAAACCCCGATCTAATTCCCACATTATGGATCCCTCATACATATAGTTCTCGACCTCATCTATTGATTTGCATCTTCTTGTTACCGTACGCATTTGATGTATTTCTTCCTTCGTCAGATTCCGATTTATAGAAGCAACTGAAGAAACGGCTTATATTCATATTGCTTCTTTCTACTTCGTCCTTTCCTTATTGTCTACCCTAAGTCTTATCCGTGGTGTCGACTTTATTGTTTCCTCCTTGATGGTTTCTTTTCTATTGGTTTTTCCTTGAAATATTGTACTAACTCCTTTGTTCTTAATGTCATCTTGACTATCCCTCACGATAGGAACATTTATATATTACCATGGTTAATCTTTAATTTCAAGATTCATCGTACTCGGGTTCTTTTCTAACTCATTATGATTACTCTTCCTTCTCCTTCCTATCTCAGCAATTTCCTTTGGAGTCGTATCTTCCAACTTTAACACATGCTTCAGGTTAGCATTCCTATGTATAAAGTGTTAGACTATGCGTATCGTCAATTTATAAACCAATATTGTCTCTTTTTCATGTTGTTTGTACCCGTGCGTTGCTTTAAAATTACTTATACTCCGTCTTGTCCAAATTCTCCTAGCGACTTAGTGCTTTACCACCTCGTCATCCTCCCTTAGTGAAATAGTTCAATTGTTTATGCTTGAAGTCCTACTCGTCTTTCCGCCTTCCGAAGGTCCATACTTCTGGTAGCTTGCGATTGACCTATGGATAACCTTTCTTCCTCTAAGAAAATTTATAGGGGTCCATATACGTAACGAGTCATACGTTCTTGCTGGCATGCCTTCTTTCGACGAGTTTAACTTTAGTTCACGTGGCTTGTGAAATTGATCATTATAAATTTCTTTCAGGTCTCTTCTCTCACTAGTCCTCTTCCTCCTTCTGCACATTCACTCATTCTATCACTACAGTTCTAGCTAGCGAGAGTCCTTTGAGTCTCTAATCGGTACCTTAGTTCTAGTTTATTCTAAGTCATCCTCTGATCGGCACCTCGCATCTGTATGGTTAAATTGACCTTTCAACAATCCCCATTAAAATTACTAATCTATTTGTAATGTGAATGGGGCTCATACTGCTTTATAACCTCAGAGCTCACTTGCCTACGAAACTTATTGTACTTCCATACTTTAACTTACGTCCCTTAATAATCTTCCCTAATCCCTTATATTGCTCTATTTGGTTTCGTACAAACCTTTCACAATATTCCCCTTCTTTATTCTCGAAGTAATTTCAACTGTACATCCTTCATTCTCGACTTCACGTACTCTAACTGGCCTCATTCTTTAGTCGTCTAATATTTCTTTACTTATCTAATACCCCATAAGCTGTAGATCCTTCCCGATGATATCTTTTGCATGTTGCGCTTATCGTCTATCTTTACTACATTTGCACATACAACGATTTATCTATAAGGGTCGGAAACTATCCCTCTTAGCATCCCCGCACTGTCGGGTAACTTTCTACTAGTCATCATGAACATTATAAAAGAAAATTGGGTCGTGTATCTATACTCAGGAAGTAATCTCCGGAGCCCGACGCTCCATCTCCACTCCTATCTTGGTCTCTATGCTTAAGCATTGGACATGCCCATATCTTATAGCTCGTACTTCCAAACCAAAAACAAACACCCGTTCCTACATGACATTTGCCGGCATGCGCCTGACTGCACTAATGATATAATGGTCGAGGCAACTCTACTCTACCTGCACTAACCCAGTCTTCTACAACCTACCACCACCTTGAATTTCTCTATCAACACCAACTGTCCTAGAATCTTAGTCCATCTAATAACCTCAGCTGGATCATATTTTGTATATACATACGGGCCCCCTCTAAAATTCTAAGGTTGGGTACTCTCTTACCCTTCAAGGGGTCTATCTCTATCGGGCACTTTCGAGTGGCACCAAGCCTGTGAAGCAACCAACTTCGTTAATACATATACTTCCCTCCTCGTATCCTGATCAGATGTAGTCGATAGTGAAACTGGTAAAGTTAGAGGTGTTGTGGCTTCTCTCTTCTCCTCTAATACTGATGGAACCGGAGCAATCTGATAAAGTTACTCACCCTAGTCTTCAGACAAGATCAGTCTCAATAGAGGGTGTACGTCTCGTAACTTCCTCAATCTAGGCCTCAGATGGATCTGTCTCAATATATCTCGTACCCTCTCCCAAACCTTCCTTATCATTCTAGCCCAATGTAGTTCTTTTGGGCGAAGTCATCATTGTACAGCCTACATCAATGTATACATTAGACTGTATTCCCTACAACTCAGCTCTATCGCACGATCTACTAGACATGACTTGTAGTGATCCCAAGGACAAACCTGCTCTGATACCAAGTTTGTCACAACCCAAACCAGAGGGCCATGACGGGCACTCGGGCCTTGTCAAGCACCAACATAACATACCTCTGTAACCACACCATCATGCATAAATGGGCTGGAAGGGCCGTCATGAAACAATCTGAATAAAGCATAAGGGAATACTCGATATAGGATGACCCAACGTGATATACAAAATTATACATGTGACATACGGGCCAATAAGGCCTAGATGACCATTTGTACACTCAGAACATAGGCCGACAAGGCCATAAAAGCATCCACATATATGACATCTATCTACAAGCCTTCTAAGAGTACATTAACGTCATAAAGGTTGGGACAAGAACTCGCCATACCAATCAATACATGTACTAATGCATACAGACTAAAAAGGCAACTCCGAAGCAAGTGGGGTGCACCAATACCTCCTGCTGAGCTAATAGTCTACTAGGAGGAATGTCAACCTGTCTATCAGAACTTGCAGGCATGAAACGCATCGTCCCCAGGAAAAAGGGATGTCAATATGAATAAAGTAAATGAATATGTAAGGTAGGAAAGCATAAATAATAAAAGAAGTGTAAAGAGAGACAGAAAAAATACAACCTATACCATCTGAGTGCCTCTGAGGGCGACTGAAATGAACTGCATGATATATATATATATATATATATATATATATATATATATATATATATATATATATATATATATATATATATATATCTGTGTGTGTGTGTGTACTTTTCAAACATACGCCTCTGTGGGTATCATCATCGTCATACCGTACCCAGCCATAATAGGCTCGATAAAAACGTACTCGGCCATCATAAGTCTCGATAGAAGCGTACTCGGCCACGTGAAGCTCGGTAAAACCCAACTGATCAGTGGACGCATAATTGGTGCCATACCCGGCTGACTACAACGCGGCTCGGTAGAGTAAAATAGGTACATATATATAATACATATTGAACTCATGGAATCATATTCTTAACCTTTCAGAGTGACCTAAGGTCGTTGCACCATCGATTAACATTACGGACATCGATACCATCAATATGAACCTCAATCGAATTCAAGGATCATATATACATGCTTAGAATAACATTATATGGAAAGAACAACATGAACAACCTTAGTTGCTAGGAGTAGATTCGTTTTGAGATAACGTAACGTTTATGTTCATTTAACTTTAAAACATGCCAAAAGAAAGAAGAAACTGCCTTAACATTACATTAACCCTATTGAGTCCTTAATACCTTCCAAGCAACTCTTCAAACAACTCAACTCAATCTATCATAGCATAAGGAGATTCAAAATAAGTGCTAAGTAAACGCTACGTCCATAAATTATGCTAGTAGCTCGTTTACGAAAATTCAGGTTGCATCTCCCCCGTAACAAGGGCATCTTCCAATAACATATACCAACAACAACAACCAGAGAAATCCAAATATATATAAATTTCAATATAAGACACCATATAACAACAACAAGTCACAACAACTTCACGACGAGCGGCAAGCTCGTATTGGAACCCGTATACCCCATATCTCCCCTTATAGACTTCCTACTTTAAAATCACAATATCCTTAACATGATAATGAAGTCATTCATCAATTATTCCAGCCTTATACCGCATATTTATAACAAAAACAGTAGTCTACAACTCCAACTATTCTCAATTAGCAACTTTATTTATAGTTCATGTCTAATCCATCCATTTAACTTAATCAACATCAGGATAACTTTAAGCACATGCAATAACACAATATAATTACCTCCTACAATAGCTTCAAGTCAAAATCCAAGCTATACATAGCTTACAACATCCCTCAATGGTTATACAACACCATAGAAATGCTAATTTTCACTTAAGCTAATCTTCACTTCCAATCTCAAGTTTCATATGTTTCTTTTATCAATTCACTTGATAAACAAATAGACATGTATAACAAAGGAAACCATATAATAATCAAGTTATTTTCCCCAATTTAAAGCCATAACAACATATATATGTAGCCTTAAAATAATCCAACAAAAGATAGCAACACATCTCCCCTTTCAAGTGCTATCTTGTAAACCTTCACTCCAACACCACAACCAACATGTAACTAGCCTTAAAGACAACCAAAATGATGTTAAACATACCTTACGTAGTTGATACAATTCAAAACCTAATCTTAACTTAGGTCATCATCATCCTTATTCACATCACAACACCATAGAGGGGTTATTCTTCACCTTTGGCTAATTTTGATGTTGGATTATGGTGTATTTTTTTTTGGAATTTTTTTGGAGCCTTAAGGGAACTGTTTGGGAGAGTTTTGAGAGTCTGAGGATGGAAGGAGGTCAAAAAATGAGCAAATCTCATCTCAAAAATGAGATAAAAATAGGTGAAGGTCCGCCACTTACCAAGTGGGTCCCATAGGGGCTGCATGTACAGCCTCGCGAATATCTCTTTACTCTGATATCGTATCGACAAGCGATTTATTGTGTCAGAACCTAGACTCGTAGATATTCAATTTAGTGGGTGGATCACCCCTTAAATCTAAGTACATTGGGAGAAAATCTCAGTGACATTAGACCCAAATTTCAGTATAATTATGAACATAACTTGCGACGACTTTTGCGGACTTTTGTTTTACAACTTTTTTAAATTCAAAACTTAACATACCAATATTATGAATGAAATAAATCATAAAATAACCTTCTTATCATGTTAAGTACCCTAGTCTCCCTCTAAATATACGGGTTATAACATTCCTAACTTGTCGACTTCTAATGAAACTTCTTTTATTCAATACGTTTAGCTTCTAAACCTTCCAACCCTCTTGGTACTTGTGTTCATGATATTAAATATTTATTACCTACAAGGTAACATGATGAACTTACTTTATCAACTTTTAAAGATGATCTCATTTTCGAGCTTACATAAGTTGACTTACGACGTACTTTTACGCACGAAAATATGGGATGTAACAGGTCACTATTAGGGTTTGTTGGTTAGAGAGAGGTGGAGAGAGAGAGGAATGAGAGGCAGAGGTTCCATGGGTAAATAATGGATTAGGGTTTGGGTCTTAGATAAAAAAGTTCTACTGACCGGGTGAAGGAGAGTCGTTGATCATTTTTTATCAACGATTGAGGTTTTCTAGAAAAGAATAATATATAGATTTTGATATGTAAGATTAATTGGGGGACGTTAGATCATTTTCACCCAACAATTGGGATTAAGTCTGAAGGAAAGGGGATAAGACAATCGATACGGACCGTCCGATTGAGTTAACCAACTGCCCCAATGAAGTATATTTTCTTTCTGAAAAGCTGATGTATTATTTCTTTGACATAGCTTGATGATATGGCAAGCATTTATTGGTGGAGAGGGAGTGACTAGGATTGCTGAGTGGGATTGGGGATCGGGTTTCGGACCGGGTCAGGGGTTTTGGACTGATTTTCTTTGGGCTTTTTTTAGCTGAAATTTGAATTTAAGTGTAACGACCCAACCGGTCGTTCTGAGCATTTGCATTCCGTTTAGTTATTTGAATTCCTAAGTAGCTTTGTATCATGTATTATGACTTGTGTGAACCGTCGGTTTTGGTTTTCAGGTGATTCGAAATTATTTTACAAGAATGATTCTCAACTAGGAAGCTTTAAGTTGGAAGAGTTGACCAAGTTTGACTTTTTTGTATTTGATCTGGATGAGAGTTTTGATGGTTCCGTTAGGTACGGATGGTGATCTTGGACTTAGGTATACGCCTGGATTTACATTTGGATATTTCTAGAAGGTTTCGGTAGTATTTGGCGAAAGTTAGAAATTTGAAGGTTTGGAATGTTCATAAGTTTGACCGGGATTTGACTTTGATGATATCGGGTTTGAATTGTGGTTTCGGGGATTGGAGTAGCTTTGTTATATTATTTGGGACTTATGTGCAAAATTTGAGGTGATTCCAGATTGATTTGATACGGTTCGGTGCGCGTTTTGCAAGTTGAAAGTTCAAAAGTTCGTTAAGCTTGATTTGAGGTGCGATTCGTCGTTTCGATGTTGTTATATGTGATTTGAGTCCTTGAAGTAGGTCCGTGTTATGTTTTGGAACTTGTTGAAATGTTTGGACGGATTCCTTTCACTTAACTACTTCGGAAGGACCATTGCAACATGCAATTGAATTCCCAAACTGCAAAAATACAAACCTCAAGTCGTGATCTAGACCACCGTAACTCTTCCGGAATCCATTTACACAATAGGGACATTTAACTCAAATACCTCCTAAATCAATCAAGTTATGCCAGCGATCAAGCCCGCACGTACAACCACAAACCACATGTATAACTTCACACGCCGAAGGAACTGATCATTGCCACAATCATGCTGATTCAACCATTACTAACTGAACCAACTTCTTACAATTTCCTCTTGACATGCCTTGGAAATAATAATAGCTTCATTCAAAAACTTAACAAACTCAATCCGCACTCATCCCGAGTGACCCGAATCACGAGACTACATCGCCTCAATACCCGTGAACAATCTCATAATACCCTCAAGCACACAATAGCATCTCTAACTGGTATGACCGTTCTGCAAGACCTTCCGCGAATCTGAAGCTATTTCTCCCTTTACTCAAATACTGCACTGCGGACCCGATGATAACATAGAACACTTCAAGCCCCTTTCATAATCCACTGTACGAACTCGATCCTTAACCACACAACGGACCCGGAATCTTTAGGCACTACACCTAAATTCTTGAACCCACTAGAACCATTATTGAGAGTCACCCACTCTGACCTAGTCCCAAATATAACCAAACTCTAACGCTCTGCTAGCACATGAACACCTTTTCAAAGAAGTAACTGGCTGAATTCTTTTCCTTGTACATCACATCCACAAGAAGCATAAACTCTGAGTCTCCCCATTGACATCAACTGAAAAACTGACAATACCTTCCAGACTCGAGGTCACGTTGCATCCAAAAACGATAATCAAGTCCTCACATCCCTATTCATTTCAAGCAAACTCCTCTTTGCCATATTCAATCCCCCTCGATACAGTAGCCACATCACGATTCCCAAATCGCCCTAAACTTTCTCAAAGCATGTGGATATCCTACCATAGAATCTATACACTACTCTCCTACTCCTACTTCGGTTAACCTATCTTCTTAGGCAACTTCTCGACCTCTACTGTGCGTACTGGACCTGCAATAATTCAATCACCGCGAGACACTTCCCACCATGTCCCTCCTCACCCTTCGCTACCCAAAGGCTGCATCAAATCAAAATCCATCTCTGTAGCACCTAGACTAATAAATTGCTACCAACTCTAAGCCTCCTCAAAGATCATCTCTCTCTCGATCCATCAATATTCGAAACACTGATTCTATTCTGAAACCGCTACACACTGCCATTTTTGACAATTGATTCTTAGACACTATTTCACCACACCCTGCCCTGAAGGCAAATCAAAGAAGAACATAACACCGACGAACCTTAGTGCGTTCAAACAAGGACAAGGACACCACATCACAGATGAGAATTCCACCACACTCGAAAATATCAAGTCTTGCTAACTTCATCAACCAAGGTCTGAACATCCATAGTCCGATTGCCTTTCCTCCGGTGGAATTAAATGTCGAACCTCTAAATCATGCAACGAGAAATCCTACTTTCAAGTCATTCACTGCCTCGACACATAAACGAGCACCCCACCATTACATCAATTTTGTGCGATAACAACGCATGAACATCATATCAATCTATGCATAGCCTCAAAACCATCGAAAATACAGCAACTGAGCTCAAATAAAAAAACATCCTTCCGTAAGGCGATGATAATAGCCTTCCCGGATACGCAGAAAAAAAAACATCCTGCACCACGTCTGCAGTACCACTACAATTCCTCGATGTCCAATTGATAAAAGCGCTCCATGTTGCATAAGATTGAGTAGGAAGGAAATAAAGGCATAAGCCTCAAGGAATCAAATCGCACGAAGAGGAATCAAGAAGGGAAGTGCTCCTAACAGCTCTGTAGCCTCTTGAAGATAAGTACAGACGTCTCCATACCGATCTGCAAGACTCTACTGGACTTGCTCATGACTCGTGAGATCAAAGTGAACCTAACACTTTGATACCAAGCTGTCATGACCCAAATTCCACTATAGGTCATGATGGCGCCTAACGCCGCCGTCAGGCAAGCCAACGGTGATCGATCAATCTAATTACTCATTTTGATTATTTTAAAATCATAATTCCCATTAATCAAATAGTAGAAAAACTGGTACACGTGCAAAACCCATGATTTTATTTTCCAATTGCTGTATAAAATATAATTTTTAGGGTGAAATGTTAATAATTACATGAACTACAATAATGAACAACTAGTAGAAACTCCTAAAACCTGGTGTCACAAGTTCATGAGCATCTACTAAGGAGTACAATAATAATACAACAATCATTTGGAATACTAGTTAGACGGGGAAAATAAGAAAATATGATGGAGACTCTGTATGCTGCGGATCGTAACAAGAAAATGCAGCTCACCGTAAAGTCCCCGCAAAAGCCGCACCTCTGCACCCAGAGGACCACCGCAAACATATATATACCTGCACAATAATGCAGCAAGTGTAGCATGAGTACGTAAATCAACGCATACCCAGTAAGTATCTAGCCTAACCCTAGAGAAGTAGTGACGAGAGGTCGACATCAACACTTACTAGTGGTCCAATAAGACAGATACAGTAGAAGTAAACAGATGTGAGGCAGAGTAAATAAACGAAATAAACAAGTATAAATATGTGATACAATCCTCCTCTCAACAAGAAACTCAAGCTCTGAATTACCAGTTACCTCCTCAACTGGAGCATATATATATATAATGGACCTTACCAGATAGGTCATCACAGTTCGAATTAGGAAAACTCACAGATATACCGGCTTTTTGTCAAATATTACGCACGATTATATAAGAGTATTTTATAGAAATACCGAGGTGTACAGCCCGAACCCATCATAATGTGTGCACTGCCGAGGGTCGAACAGCACGAGCCATAGATATATCTATTAGATTGCCAAGGCGAACGGCCCGATCCTATCATAATGTGCGCACTATCGAGGATCGAACAACACGAACCATAGATGTATCTAATATACTGTTGAGGAGAACGGCCCAATCCCATTAGAATAAGAAGCTTTAACGGGTCCTTGACCCACTCACGAATAAACGCGTGAGATATAAAGTTTAAGGAAAACCTTTCGAGGAAAATGCATGGCACGGAAGAAATTCGTAAGAGGAGTACAATTATTCCGCGACTAATAATGAAGGCTATCAAATCTCTACAATAGCAATTCTATCACTCTACGCAAGTCTAGTCTCAAGTCGTAACGTAAAATAAAGGAATTTATAGGCAAGGGACAACTCAAATAGTACAATTATAGCGTGGAAGGAACCTAAGTCTACCCGGACATAACATGAATTTAGCTACGTACGGACTCTCGTCACCTCGTGCGTAAGTACCCCCCCCCCCCC
>MCJB01043953.1:0-47811 GCA_002018475.1 Nicotiana obtusifolia | reverse complement strand
CCCCCCCCCACAACAAGTAGCACATATCAAATACATCACCTAGGGGTAGTTTCCCCATCACGGAGTTAGACAGGAGAGTTACCTCGCTTCGATGTTCCATAGCCGGCTCCAACGCCACTCTAACACCTCAAATCGATGCCCGTCTCTCCAAAACTAGTCAAACAATATGCAAATTCGTAAATATATACTCTATTACCCATAATTAATCAATTTATAACAACTCCCAACTCCGCTCAAAAAGTCGATAAGGTCAACCCTTGGGACCAAGTGCCCGGATTTCAAAACTTTTCGAAGATAATCATTACACATAACAACACGAACTCAAATAAATAATTACTTCCTAATTCCATGTCCAATTTCGTGGTCAAAATCCAAAAATAACATATTCTAGGTTTTCTACCAAAATCCCACAATTTCTACTAATTTTCATGTTTAAATCCTTATAGAATTCATGTATTTAACTTACAATAGGTGGGAATAACTTACCTTTCCATATATGATGAAAAATCTCCCCTTGAAGCTCTCGAAAAATCTTCCAAACCAAGAGAGAAATGAGCGAAATGAGAAAAACCCTGATTTTTAATCAATCTGCCCAGTCGATTTTTCGCACGGCTGAAACTCCTCACGCTTCTGCGGCTCCGATTTTGCAGAAACTACCTTGCAGATGCGGCTTCCCCAAAGGCCCCAGCTTTTTCCGCTTCTGCGGACATTAAATTGCAGGTGCGCATCCGCGTCTGCAGAAATCATACGCATATGCGAACTCCCCAGCTCGAGCACCACCCCGCACTTGCGCGCCCCTACCTCGCACCTGCGAATCCAACCAGCCTCACTCCCTACCGCTTCTGCGACCCCTCGGCCGCTTCTGCGGTCTCGCACCTGCGGCCATAACCTCGCAGGTGCGATCGCACCAAAAGACTTAAGCTTCAGCAGTTCCTCCAAGTCCAAACTCGATCTGTTTCTAATCCGGTTCGCACCCAAGTCCCCTGGGACCCCGTCCAAACAAACGAACACATCCCAACACACGATATGGACTTAGTCGAAGCCTTGAGTCACGTCAAACAACATCAAAATTACAAATCGACGACCAAAACCTTTCTTTCAACTTTCTAACCTTCAAACTTTGCCGAACGCGTCCGAATTACACTTAAACATCCCGGAATGACGCCAAACTTTACGTGCCAGTCACAAATCATGATACGAACCTATTTCAAGGCTCGGAACTCCAAACGGACATCGATAACATCAAAATCCACTTCAAACCAAACTTGTGAAATTTTAGAACTTCTAAAATGCCAACTTCCCATAATAGGCGCCGAAATGCTCCGGGATTACCCGATACTCAACCCGAACACACGTTCAAGTCCGAATTCATCATACGAACCTATTGGAACCTTTAAATCCCGATTTCGAGCTCGTTTACTCAAAAGTCAAACCTTCGTCAATTATTCTAACATAAAGCTTCCGAAACGCCCGGTCAGGTCGTTATAGAAATGAAATGTTTTGGAAAAAAACTTAATTTTCTTATATACTCATACTTTGGCAATTTCGGTGAAAGATTTGATGTTTTACAGTTATACCTGAAAAGCATGCCTATTTTTCTGTAACTGTGAACGAGCTAAGCATCATATCTTTGAGTTATTACTTGTGTTGCTTTTATTATATCGTTACGAATTGTTCTAGGCTATTGATGTTGGACTCTGATCGTTGTACAATCTCGTCAATGCTTTCAACTTAAGGTTAAGTTTGTTACTTATTGAGTATATGGGTTCAGTTGTACTCATACTACACTTCTGCACCTTGTGTGCAGATTTTGGAGCTGATATTGTTGTGTATGGGGGAGCTGGCTTTGAAGACGAACCTACGATCTGGTTGTAGCTGCCTCTTGTTCATGGTAGATTTAGATTTATAAAATTTTCTATGTATATTTTGAACAAATAATGTAATTATTTCATACCAGCTTTATAAATTCTAAACCTTAGAAGCTCATGATTTGTACTACAAGTCCTAGAGTTGTTGTATAAAAGTTTAGTTATTTCATCATTATTTTCTCAGTAAATCTCATTTGAAATTGGATTATTGTTAAATTGACTTACCTAGCGGGTTGGGTTAGGTGCCATCACGACTAGTTGTATTTTTGGTCGTGACATTAAGATTTGGCCCTTTAGTTAAATAATTGAAGCATTTGCTAGGAAAGCCTATTTCGTTATTAGCCCCTTTTAACATAATTAATTAAATTAACTTTCTCCATCTTAATAATTTGAAATAAATTATACTATTATTTTGTAAACATTAAATTAATAATTTACTACTTATACAATTATTTATGGATGAACTTTATAATCCTAATAGAATTAATGATATAAATATAATAAAATTGTGTAAATAGCCAAATGATTAATTATTTGAAAAATAATGATGATATAACCATATTTACCAAATGGTATCCTTCCTAATATGATTATGAATAAATTTTTAATATTAATAGCTACACTTTTTGAGAAAAATACAATGATTTTCTTTTAAGTATTTATTAAAAATAGGTTACATATAACTTATTAAATTATTATGGACCAGGAAGCATAATAAACTAATTGAGAAAAGGGAAGACTAAAATTGATCGTCAACAGCAAGGGAAGCTAGAATATTAAAGATTCAAAAGTTTGGTTTGAGACTTGATTTTTAGTTGTGGTATTTTCCTTTGTATTTTGAAATTTTGGATAAGTTCATATGGGATACTTGGACCAGTCGAGATAGCTTATGGTAGTTATTTTGTATTTTGAGCCTTTGGATAAGTTCATATGGGGGTATTTGGACTAGTCGAGATAGCTTTGGAAGAGTCTTGAGGCCTCGAGTTAGTTTTAGGTTTTTCAGGGTTGATTTTGGGAAAAAGATTCACCAGATAGAAGCTGGGCGCATCTCGGTTAGGAAAGCACCAGACCAGGCGTGTTTGGTAGTGCGACGCACCTCGGATCGTGCCTGGCCTGTGTGATGTATCAACCGCAACGCACTTGCCAGTTTTAATGTGAATTTTGCCCTTTCTTGTATGTATATACCCACGTGAAGATATAAGTGCCTATGCATAATGATTAGGGGTAAGAATATGATAACTCTATGTCCAAAAGTGGCTCTTATTGACTATTGACGAAACTTATTTTCTTCAATTCGTTTAGCTTCTAAATCCAACCCTCTTGGTACTTGTTGTTCATGATCTTATATATTTGTTACCTCTAAGGTAACATGATTCACTTACTTAATATACTTTCAAAGATGATCTCATTACCGAGCTTACATCAGTTGGCTTACGACATACTTATACGCATGAAAACATGGGGTGTAACATCATTCCCCTCTATGGAACATTCGTCCTCGGATGTTGACTGATGCGCTTATCAGTCTCCAACCCTCACGATACTTCCTTAACACTTGTTTTAACTTATCATTATCTTGATAAAGGTCCTTAAACTCTCTGACTTATATTGATTCACTTAAGATGCATTCCAACATGAAAGTAGGGGGTGTAACATCCTCCCCTCCCCCCAGGAAAATTCATCCTCGACTGTTAACTCTTAAATACTTGCAAAAGTTCCGCTAGAGTCTCCTCTGTACACTGGAGTAAAGCCAACCTGCACGCGGCCAGAAAACATACTATACATGCCACACAGGGCCAATTTCTATAAATAGCAACACTTGGCCTCACACGACCATCAATCATAAGTACTGCAAGTCAAAAATAAGAGCTCACCTCTGGGCCTACTGGTATGAATATGCCATCTCGAGCCATATCTTAAGTTTGAAATAGGTGGGGGTATTTAGACTTCATTTCTTGCTTCGCTTACCACGTAATATCTTCCATGTTCTTGCTTCTCCATAAAACCTTCACAATATCTTTATAAAGTTACTTTCTTGGTCCCTAACTTGTATACATGCCGATCTAAAATAGCAACTAGAACCTCTTCATAAGACATGGTCTCTGTAATCTGAACCTCATGTGCTTTTGCAACATAGATTCCTGATCCATTTATAGCTACTGGAATCTTCTCATAAGATCGACCCTTATTACTTGTATATCATTTAATGCATTTCTTCAATATCGGAACATGATAACCGGGTAAACGGATCCTAATTTTGAGGAAAATTTCAATTTAATCCCTTCTCTAAGTAGTTTGAACGTGGCTTTATATAAGTCTAGATTAGCTTGTCTCATTATGTTATTATGCTCTTCGTGAGTGAAATTATCAAAAAGACCTCATTATTAACTCGAGATTTTCTTAAGTATCGTCGTTGTGTGTTGGGTTACGATTTGTGACGCTTCACTTGCTAGAATTATCTTATGTACCCAAGTTCCTTTCAGAGGACTTTCAGAAGTTATCTATAACTGAGAAACTCTATTAACCGTAATCGAGGCGGCAATATTATGTACCCCATCTATCTTTTGCACCCTTCCATTTTACATAACCTTCAGTAATTTGTCCAATAAAAGTGAACTGATTTTTGTCTAACTAACCATAGTCGTCCATGTGGAATCGAACTTGCTATATTTGTAATGAATCTTATGCCAATAACTTCTCATTTCCATACTGGATTACTTCATTTTGTGTCAATCCTTTAGGATCTAGATGTTCTATTTCGTCCCATTAGCAACTGGAATATTAAGCCACGAATCCTACAATAGTTTTCTTCATGTCGTCCTACCAATGTAATCCTTTGACATCATGGTATATCTTCGATGTTCCGAGATGACTAGAATAGTGTGAATAATGAACCTTTGTTCTAATACGCAATCTTCCATTATATTTCAAGATCCCTCTTGCAATACTCAAAAGCTGTAGTTTTCTTTTGCCGAATACCTCTTTTAACTTTCCCTCAAAAAGAAATATTCCCTATCTATAAGAGATAACTCTGCCACATTCCTGGCCATTATACCTTTATTACTGAGTCTGCCAAGCGTATTCTGAACCTGTTAATTGGTGAAGACCTTTAGTCAACCCACTTTCCTTTTGGGCTTGCTCATTTATCAAACTACTCGTGACTTACGACTAAACGTATATGTTACAATATTGATTTTGTTCTTTTTTATTCTAGGTCTAAGTCGTCTTATATGAAACATTTATACCATTATGGTTCTCCATTCCTCCTTATTTTTCCACTGCCCCTAGTTGTCAACGAGTGCTTACTAGGCTTATATTATGATATTCCTTATTATGAACTCCGATCTAATTCCCACATTATGAATCCCTCATACATATAATTCTAGACCTCATCTATTGATTTGCATCTTCTTGTTACCGTTTACATTAGATGTATTTCTTCCTTGGTTAGATTCCTTTTATAGAAGCAAACTAAAGTTGTGAAACGGCTTATATTCATATTGCTTCTTTCTAGTTCGTCCTTTCCTTATTGTCTATCCTAAGTCTTATCCGTGATGTCGACTTTATTGTTTCCTCCTTGATGGTTTCTTTTCTATAGGTTTTTCCTTGAAATATTGTACTAACTCCCTTGTTCTTGATGTCATCTCGACTATCCCTCACGATTGGAACATTTAGATATTACCATGGTCTATCTTTAAGTTCAAGAGCTATCGTACTCGGGTTCTTTTCAAACTCCTTATGATTACTCTTCCTTCTCCTTCCAATCACAGCAATTTCCTTTGGAGTCGTTTCTTTAACTTTAACACATTCTTCAAGTTAGCATTCCCATGTATAAAGTGCTTGACTATGCTTATCATCAATTTAAAACCAATATTGTCTCCTTTTCATCTTGTTTGTACTCGTGCGTTACTTTAAAATTGCTTATACTCTGTTCTGTCCAAATTCTCCTAGCGACTTAGTCCTTTACCACCTCGTCTTCCCCCTTTAGTGAAATTGTTCAATGTTTTATGCTTGAAGTCCTACTCGTCTTTACGCTTTCTGTAGGTCCATATTCCTGGTAGCTTACGATTAACCTGCGGATAACCTTTCTTCCTCTAAGAAAATTTATAGGGGTCCATATACGTAATGAGTCGTACGTTATTGCTGGCATGCCTTCTTTCTACGAGTTTAACTCTAGTTTACGTGGCTTGTGAAATTGATCATTATAATTTTCTTTCAAGGCTCTTCTCCCACTAATCCTTTTCCTCCTTCTGCTCAATTCACTCATTCTATCTCTGCAGTACTAGCTAGTGAGAGTCCTTTGAATCTCTAATCGGTACCTTAGCTCTAGTTCATTCTAAGTCATCCTTCGATATTGGCACGTCGCATTTGTGTGGTTAAATTGACCTTTTAATAATCCCCATTAAAATTACTAATCTACTTGTAATGCGAATAGGGCTCATACTGCTTTATAACCTCAGAGTTCACTTGCCTACGAAATTTATTGTACTTCCATACTTTAACTTACGTCCCTTAATAATCTTCCCTAATCCCTTATATTGCTCTTTTTGGTTTCGTATAAACCTTTCACAATATTCCCCTTCTTGATTCTTGAAGTAATTTCAACAGAACATCCTTGATTCTCCACTTCATATACGCTAACTGGCCTAATTTTTTAGTCGTCTAATATTGCTTTACTTATCTGATACCTCATAAGCTATAGAACCTCCCCGATGATATCCTTCGCATGTTGCGCTTATCGTCTATCTTTACTACATTTGCATATACAACGATTTATACATAAGGGTCGGAAACTATCCCTCTTAGCATCCCCGCACTGTCGAGTAACTTTCTACTAGTTAGCATGAACATTATAAAAGAAAATTGGGTCGTGTATCTATACTCAGAAAGTAATCTCCGGAGCCCCACGCTCCATCTCCACTCCTATCTTGGTCTCTATGCTTAAGCATTGGACATGCCCATATCTTGTAGCTCGTACTTCCAAACCAAAAACAAACACCCGTTCCTATACAACATTGGCCGGCATGTGCCCGACCGCACTAATGACATAATGGTCTAGGCAACTCTACTCTACCTGCACTAACCCAGTCTGCTGCAACCTACCACCACCTTGAATTTCTCTATCATCTCCGAATTATAAAATCCGAACACCCATTCGATATAGAGTCCAACCATACAAGAATTACTCAAATCCAACCTCATTTGACCTTTCAAAACCCAAAACTTTGGTCTAAGAACTTTCACCAGTTTCCCCCAAATTTCTCATCCCAAATCCTTAATTAAATAAAGAAATTAATGATAGATTAGTGGAGATTAATCAAAAATGAGCCAAGAACCCTTACCCAAATGTTTTCTCTAAAATCTCCCAAAATCTCGCCTCAATCCGAGCTCTCAAAGTCCCAAAAATGAAAATGAGAGCAAACCCTCGATTTAGCTCTTTTTTGCCCAGTGAATCCGCTTTGCACCTTTTTGTCGCTTCTGCAATGCTGCACCTGCGGAAAACCATCGTGGGTGAAGATTCTACTTAAGCCCCAAGTTTCTGCTTCTGCGGACCATGGCTCGTGCCTGCAAGCTTGCTTCTGTGGAGAAGGAGACCGCACCTGCTATCCTGCCCAAAGCCCTCCTCCAAATTCTGCTTCTGAGGAGAGAAAAGCCACACCTGCGGTGGCGCACCTGCGGTGGCGCACCTGCGGTGGCGCACCTGCGCCCAGATGTCTGCACCTGCAAGCCCAGCTCCTGGGGCTCCTTTCGCTTCTGCGCTTCAGCCTCCACACTCGCCATTCCGCACCTAAGGTCGAAACCTCCGCAGGTGCGATGACACCATCAGGCCTGGAACTTCAGCAATGAAGCTAAGTCCTAAATTTGTTCCGGATTCAATCCGAATCACACCCGGGGCCCCCGGGACCCCGTCCTAATATACCAACTTGTCCCAAAACACATAACAGACCTACTCGAGGACAAAAATAAAATCAAACAACTTTAAAAACAAGAATTGCGCATCGATTCAAGCCTAATGAACTTTAGAACTTCTAACTTCTACATCTGATTCCGAAACCTATCAAATCAAGTCCGATTGACCTCAAATTTAGCACACAAGTCATAATTGACATTAAGGAACTATTCCAACTTCCGGAATCGAAATCCAACTGGACTCAGCTGAAGTCTAACTTATGATACAGATCGCTATGATACTTCCGGAACATGGAAACATGAAACACTGGATGAACTGCAGAGAGACTAGGTGGTAGTGCAAGTCTGTAAGCCACCTCTCCGAACCCTCTTAAGAATTTCAAAAGGCCCGATATACCTAGGGCTCAACTTGCCCTTCCTCTCGAACCTCATAACACCCTTCATGGGCGAAACAGAGCAAGACCCGCTTCCCAACCATGAATGCAACATCACGAGCCTTCCGATTCGCATAACTCTTCTGTCTGGATTGGGCTATACGAAGTCGATCCTGAATCAATTTAACCTTTTCCAAAGCATATTGAACCAAGTTTGTACCCAATAGTCTAGCCTCACATGGCTCAAACCAACCTATCAGGGACCGGCACTGCCTACCATACAAAGCCTCACACGGAGCCATCTGAATGCTCGACTGATAACTATTATTGTGGCAAACTCTGCAAGTAGCAAAAACTGATCCCAAGCACCCCCAAAATCCATCACACACACACAAAGAATATCCTCCAATATCTGAATAGTGCGCTCGAATTGTCCGTCCGTCTGAGGGTGAAATGTTGTACTCAACTCCACCCGAGTACCCAACTCATGTTGTACGGCTCTCTAGAACCGCGATGTAAACTGCGTACCCCGGTCATAGATGATAGATACCGGCACGCCATGAAGCCTGACAATCTTACGAATGTAAACCTGAGCCAGCTACTTCGAAGAGTAAGTAGTAACCACAGGAATGAAATGAGCTGACTTGGTCAATCTATCCACAATCACCCAAACTGCATCGAACTTTCTCTGAGTCCGTGGGAGCCCCAAAACAAAATCCATAGTAATTCGCTCCCATTTCCACTCCGGAATCTCTAGCTTCTAAAGCAATCCACTAGGCCAATGATGCTCATACTTCACCTGTTGACAATTTAGGCACCGAGCTAGATACTCCACTATGTCCTTCTTCATTCTCATCCACTAATAATGCTGCCTCAGGTCCTGATACACATCTTTGCGGCACCTGGATGAATGGAGTACCGCGAACTATGAGCCGCTAGGAGAATAAACTCATGCATAGCATCTACATTGAGCACACATAGCCTAAACTGTATCATAATACATCGTCATCTCCAATAGTAACCTCCTTGGCATCATCGTGCTGAGCTGTGTCCTTAAGGACAAGCAGATAGGGGTCATCATACTGACGCTGTCTGATATGATCATAAAGAGAAGACTGAGAAACCACACATACCAAATCTCGTCTCGGGTCGAAAACATCCAATCTAACAAACTGGTTGGCCAAGGCCTGAACATCCAAGGCTAATGGCCTCTCTGCTACCAGTAGATATGTGAAGCTGCCCAAACTCTCCGCCTTGCTACCCAAGGTATCGACCACCACATTGGCCTTCTCGGGATGATATAGAATGGTGATATCATAGTCCTTAAGCAACTCCAACCACCTCCGCTGCCGCAAGTTAAGATCCTTCTGTTTAAACAGATGTTGTGGACTCCGGTGATTAGTGTAGACCTCACAAGGGACACCGTACAAATAGTGTTCCAGATCTTCTAGGCATGAACAATAGCTGTTAACTCGAGGTCGTGGACATGATAGTTCTTCTCATGCACCTTCAGCTGTCTAGACGTGTAGGCAATCACCGTACCGTACTGCATCAACACCGCGCCAAGGCTAATGCCTGACGCATCACAACACACCATATGGGACCCCGAACCAGTAGGAAAAACCAACATTAGGGCTGTAGTCAAAGTAGTCTTGAGCTTTTGGAGGCTCTCCTTATACTCCTCGGTCCACCTGAACGGAGCACCCTTCTCGGTCAATCTGATTATAGGTGCTGCAATAGACTAGAAACCCTCCACAAATCGACGGTAATACCCAGCCAAGCCAAGAAAACTCCAGATATCCGTAGATGAGGACGGTCTGGGCCAACTCTACACTGCTTCAATCTTCTTCAGATCTACCTTAATCCCCTCACTCGTTACTACATGACCCAAAAATGTCACAAAATCTAGCCAAAATTCACACTTCGAAAATTTTGCATATAACTTCTTTTCTCTGAAGGTCTGAAGCACAGTCCTCAGGTGCTGCTCATGATTCTCCCGGCTCCGGGAGTACACCAGAATGTCATCAATAAACACAATGACGAACGAGTCAAGATAGAGCTGAAATACATTGTTCATCAAGTGCATGAATGTTGTTGGGGCGTTGGTCAGACCAAAAGACATCACAAGGAACTCGTAATGACTATACCGAGTCCTGAATGCAGTCTTCCGGATATCTGGCTCCCGAATCTTCAACCTGATCCATCTCTATGAAAGACCGGAACAATACTTATGATGACAGAGTTGGATGCAACTACCTCCGTCCTAGCAAGAAGGGCATAATATCTGGCCTGGCCTCCCCCTCTAGGGTGACCTTTACTTACTCAACCTCCACCTCTAGCTGGCTGTGCAGGTGGGGTGGTAGCTGGTGTTGTAATCATAGCCTGAGGACCTGGTGAAGCACGCGGTGCTTGAGTGGCCTGTAGAGATGCACCCCTCCTGAGCCTGGGGCAATCCCTTATCATATGACGAGTGTCACCACACTCAAAACAAGCTCTTGGAGGACGTGCCTGCTGTGGCTGGCTCGGGCCTAATCGGCTGCGCTGACCGCTGGAAGCACCCCATGTAGGTGGTGCACTAGATAATGGTGGTGCATAATAAGGAGCCTGGGGCCTAGGAGTGGCCGGAATACTGCTGGCGGCTGAAAGTGCTGAATGAACTGCGCAACCCACATAGCCCCTACTGTGACAAGCTACAACTGGAGTACGAGTACCACTATATGTGCTAGACTCTCGAGACCTCTTGGCCTCCCTCTCCTCTCTCTCCCGAGTCAACATACCCTCGAATCTCCTAACGATCCCCACCGCCTGCTGGTATGCGACGTCCATCTCCAATTCTCGGGCCATGCTAAATCTGATACTGGGGTTGAGCCCCTCAATAAATCGACGAACCCGCTCTCGAACAGTACCAACCAAGATTGGTGCATGCCTAGCCAAATCACTAAACCGGACAGCATACTTCGACACGGTCATAGAACCCTGGCGCAACTGCTCAAACTCTGCCTGTCATGCATCTCTAAGACTCTAAGGAACATACTCCCTCAAGAACATATCCGAGAACTGAGTCCAAGTGAGTGAAGCTGCCTCAACCGGACTACCCAACTCATATGTTCGCCACTACTGATAGGCCGCTCCTCTAAGCTAGAACATGGTGAAAGAAACCCCACTAGACTCTGCAATACCCATCGTACGGAGGATACGGTGGCACTCCTCAAGAAAACCCTGGGCATCCTATGATGCCAAGCCACTGAAAGTAGGAGGGTGGTACTTCTTATACCTTTCAAGCCCAAGCTGCTCCTCCTCAGAAACTACTGCCTTAACCTCGGGCTGAACTGGGGCTACCGGCTGCATCAGTATGACCTCTGGAACCTGGTCAACCTGGACTCGCTGCTCTACGGTACGGGCGGCAGGAGTCTGTGCTCCTCCCCCGGCCTGAGATGTGGCAGGAGCAAGTGGTATCAACCCTGCCTGAGCTAAAGTGTTGAACATGCTCAGAAACTGGGCGAGAGTCTCCTGGAGGGCTGGTGCAGTAACAGGTGTCTCCGCTGTCTGCCCTTCAACTAGAGCTACTGGTGGCTCCTCTGTAGCAGCTTGTGCGGGTACTCTAGCTACACCATGTGGATGTCCTCGGCCTCTACCCCGGCCCCGGCCCCGGCCCTGGCCTCTCGCGGCTCTAGCAGGCGCGCAGGTGTCTGGTCATCTGATCCAGCTGTGCATGTCCTCACAATCTGTGAGAGAATAGAAAGATAGAAATTTAGAATCCAAAGTCAAAATTTCGCACGATAAGGAATTAGAGAAGTGAAACTTTTTCTAACAGTTCCATAGCCTTCCGAAGATAAGTACATATGTTTGCGTACCGATCCGCAGGACTCTACTAAACCTACTTGTGACTCATAACACCTATGAACCTAGATCTCTGATACCAAACTTGTCACGACCCCAAATTTCCTCCGTGGGATATCGTGACGGTACCTAGTCTCTATGACTAAGTAAACCTAAACAATATGCGAAAATATTAAATAAGAGATTAAAACTTGAACATTCCAACAATTTCATAAAAAGAATCCACCAAAACTCAATATGTAAAACCCCAAAACCTGGTGAGATATAAGTCACAAGCTTTAAGTACAGTACCAAATAATCTTATACATCACTGTCTATCAAAATATAAATAAATAAGAAAAGAGCGGGATAGAATGGGACTCCGAGGCCTGCGGACGCGGGCAGGTGTATCTTGAAGTCTCCAAAGAAGCAACACAATGCACAAATATCGAGGCTGATAGGATGCACCTAGATCTGCATAGAAACATGTGCAGAAGCGTAGCATGAGTACACTACAATGGTACCTAGTAAGTGTCAAGCCTAACCTCAGTAGAGTAGTGACGAGGTCACGTCAGGTTCCTACTGGAGATAATAGGAAAAACAAGGCAAAAATATAATGATGTAATGAAATGACAGAGAAGTGTAACTATAGAAATTTTACAGAAGATAACAACGGAATCCAAGAAGACAACTACGACACCTAAGGAAATAAGAATCTTAAAAATTAAGAAACAACAACAACAAATACAACAAATAGAGGTAAACAATAGGAGCGCTCTTGAGGTACCGCCTCGTAGTTCCAAAAGCAAATATCTCACAATGGCACGACATAAACCTCGTGCCACAATAACACTCCGCGGCAGAAACCTCATGTCACAATAACACTACGTACCGCAGAAACCTCATGCAAACAATAACACTCCGCACAGCAGAAACCTCGTGCCACAACCAAAGAGCTATCTCAAACAAAATCACGAAAGCAACACATAACAAATGGAACGATAAAATTACAACAAGGACTTACAGTTAAAGAATGACTATGAAATCAAAGGAAGCAGGTAATTAAACTAAGCATGTTGCACAAATTGCAAGTAAGAGATAAGACACGTAGACATGTGAAATTAGGCTAAACATGATGCCTACACATGCTAGAGTAACTCAATTGAGGAAATAAAAAGGAAACTACTTAGCAAAAATCGGATTTCTAACATTTAACCCGAGTACGCACTCGTCGTCTCTCGTACTCGGCCTTCATGTGTTGCAATTTACCGTAACAGTACCAAATTCTAAGGGGAATTTCCCCCACACAAGGTTAGACAAGTCACTTACCTCAAACCTCACTCAATCAATAAATAAGAAGGCCTTTCCCTCGATTTTCAACTCCGATCGACTTGAATCTAGCCAAAACAATTTCATACTATGAATATAACTATAGGAAACTAATTTAAATAATGAAATTACGACTTTAGCAAAGAATTGAAAAATCGCTCCAAAGAGTCGACCGGGGCCCACGTCTCGGAACCCAATCAAAATTATAAAATTCGAACACCCAGTCGATATTGAGTCCAACCATACAAGAATTACTCAAATCCGACCTCATTTGGCCTTTCAAAACCCAAAAATTCGGTCTAAGAACTTTCACCATTTTCCTTCAAATTTCTCAACCCAAATATTTAATTAAATGAAGAAATTAATGATAGATTATTGGAGATCAATCAAAAATGAGCCAAGAATCCTTACCCAAATATTTCCTCTGAAAATCTCCCAAAATCTCACCTCAATCCGAGCTCTCAAAATCCCAAAAATGAAAATGAGAGCAAACCCTCGATTTAGCTCTTTTCTGCCTAGTGCATCCGCTTCTGCGGCCTTTTTTGTCGCTTTTGCGACGCTGCACCTGTGGAAAACCATCGCAAGTGCGGATTCCACTTAAGCCCTAAGTTTTCACTTTTGTGGACCATGACTCGTGCCTGCAAGCCCGCTTCTGCGAAGAAGGAGACCGCACCTGTTGTTCTACCCGAAGCCCTCCTCCAAATTCCGCTCTGCGGAGAGAAAAGTCACCCCTGCGGAGGCGTACCTACACCTAGGTGTCCGCACCTATGAGCCCAGCTCCCGCGGCTCCTTTCACTTCTGCCCTTCAGCCTCCACACTCGCGATTCCACACCTGCGGTTGAAACCTCCACAGGTGCAATGATACCAGCAGGCTTGGACCTTCAACAATGAAGCTAAGCCCTAAATTTGTTCCGGGTTCGATCCAAATCACACCCGGGGCCCCGGGACCCCGTTCGAATATACCAACTAGTTCCAAAACACATAATGTACCTACTCGAGGCCAATAACCACATCAAACAATGATAAAAACATGAATTGCGCATCGATTCAAGCCTAATAAACTTTAGAACTTCTAACTTCTACATTCGATGTCAAAACCTATCAAATCAAGCCTGATTGCCCTCAAATTTAGCACACAAGTCATAATTGACCTTATGGAACTGTTCCAACTTCCAGAATCGGAATCCGACCCCGATATCAAAAAGTCCACTCCCGATCAAACTTCCCAAAATTCCACCAATTTCCAACTTTTGTCAATTAACGCCGAAGTGAATTACGGACCTCCAAATCCACATCCGAACACACTCCTAAGTCCAAAAGCACCATATGGAGCTATTGGATCCATCAAAACTCCATTCCAAAGTCATCTTCACACAAATCAAACTACGGTCAATTCCTACGATTTAGACCTCTATTTTTGGTACTATGTGTCCCATTTCACTCTGAAACCAAAAACCAAACCTCCTAGCAAGTTACGTAACCACAGTATCACACAAAGAAGGCAATAAATTGGGGGTCGGGGATAATACACTCAAAATGATCGGCCGGATCGTTACAGAAACCTTTAAGATATCTTTACGAAGTCACTTTCTTGGTCCCTAACTTTTGGACATGCCGATCTAAAATAGCAACTAGAACCTCTTCATAAGACATGGTCTCTGTAATCTGAACCTCATGTGCTTTTGCAACATAGATTCCTGATCCATTTATAGCTACTGGAATCTTCTCATAAGATCGACCCTTATTACTTGTATATCATTTAATGCATTTCTTCTATATCGGAACATGATAACCGGGTGAACGGATCCTAATTCTGAGGAAAAATTCAATTTAATCCATTCTCTAGGTAGTTTGAATGTGGCTTTATATAAGTCTTGATTAGCTTGTCCCATTAGGTTACTATGCTCTTCGTGAGCGACAATTTCAAGAAGACCTCATTATTAACTCGAGATTTTCTTAAGTATCATCGTCGTGTGTTGGGGTTTGATTTGTGACGCTTCTCTTGCTAGAATTATTTTATGTACCCAAGTTCCTTTGAGAGGAGTTCCAGAAGTTATCTGTAATGGAGCACCTGTATTAACCGTAATCGAGGCGGAAACATAATGTACCCGATCTATCTTTTACACCCTTCCATTTTACATAACCTTTAGTAATTTGTTCGTTAAAAGTAAACTGATTTTTGTCAAACTAACCACAGTCGTCCATAGGAATCGAACTTGCTATATTTGTAATGAATCTTATGGCAATCACTTCTCATTTCCATATTGGGTTACTTTATTTCGTGTCAATCCATTGGGCTCCTGAAGTTCTATTTTGTCCAATTAGCAATTGGAGTATTAAACCACAAACCCTACAATGGTTTTGTTCATGTCGTCCTACCAATGTAATCCTTTGACATCATGGTATATCATCGACGTTCCGAGATAAATAGAATAGCATAAATAATGAACCTTTGTCCTAATATGCAATCGGCCAATGATATTTCAAGATCCCTCTTGCAATAAACTCAAAATCTGTAGTTTTCTTTTGCCGAATACCACTTTTAACTTTCCCTCAAACGAAAATCTTCCCTATCTATAAGAGATAACTCTGCCATATTCCAGGCCATTATATCTTTATTACTGAGTCTGTCAAGCGTATTCCAAACTTGTTAGTTGGTGAATACCTCTAGTCAACCCTTTTTCCTTTTGGGCTTGCTCGTTTATCAAACCACCTATGACTTATGACTAATTGCATATTACAATATTGATTCCGCTCTTTTTTATTCTAGTTCTAAGCCGTCTTGTACGAAACATGGATACCAATATGATTCTCAATTCCTCCTTATTTTTTCCACTGCCCCAAGTTTTCAACGGGTTCTTATTAGGCTTATATTATGATATTCCTTATTTCCAACTCCGATCTAATTCCCATACATTGTGAATCCTTTGTACATATAGTTCTAGACCTCATCTATTGATTTTCATCTTCTTGTTACCGTATACATTTGATGTATATCTTCCTGGGTTAGCTTCCGATTTATAGAAGCAAATGACGTTATGAAATGATTTATCTTCATATTGCTTCTTTCTACTTCGTCTTTTCCTTATTGACTACCCTAAGTCTTATCTTTGATGTCGACTTTATTGTTTCCACCGTGATGGTTTCTTTTCTTTAGGTTTTTCCTTGAAATATTGTATTAACTCACATGTTCTTGCTGTCATCTCGACTATCCCTCACGATTGCAACATTTAGATATTACCATGGTCTATCTTTAATGTTAAGACTTATCGAACTCGGGTTCCTTTATAACTCCTTATGATTTGTCTTCCCTCTCCATCCCATCTCAGCAATTTCCTTTGAAGTCATATCTTTTAACTTTAACACATTCTTCAGGTTAGCATTCCCATGTATAAAGTGTTTGACTATGCTTTTCGTCAATTTATAAACCAATATCGTCTCTCTTCCATTTCTTTTGTACCCGTGCATTACTTTAAAATTGCTTATACTCCTTTCTGTACAAACTCTCCCATCTTTTCGTTGTTAAACAAACGTGCTTGCGACTTAGTGCTTTACCACCTCGTCTTCCCCCTTAGGAAAATAGTTCAATGTTTCACGCTTGAAGTCCTACTCGTCTTTCCGCCTACCGTAGGTCCGTATTCCTAGTAGCGTACGATTGACCTATGGATAACCTTTCTTCCTTTGAGACAATTTATAGGGGTCCATATACGTAGCGAGTCATACGTTCTTGCTGGCATGCCTTCTTTCGACGAGTTTAACTTTAATTCACGTAGCTTTCCACGGTGATCTTTATAAATTTCTTTCAGGGCTCTTCTCCCACTAATCCTCTTCCTCCTTCTGCTTATTCACTCATTCTATCACTGCAGCGCTAGCTAGTGAGAGTCCTTTGTATCTCTAATCGGTACCTTAGTTCTAGTTCATTCTAAGTCATCCTCCGATATCGGCACCTCACAACTGTATGGTTAAATTGACCTTTCAATAATCCCCATTAAAATTGCTAATCTACTTCTAATGAGAATAGGGCTCATACTGATTTATAACCTCAAAGCTCACTTGCTTACGAAACTTGTTGTACTTCCATACTTTAACTTACGTCCCTTAATAGTATTCCCTATTCCCTTATATTGCTCTATTTGGTTTCATACAAACCTTTCACAATATTCCACTTCTCGATTCTTGAAGTAATTTCAACAAAACATCCTTGATTCTGGACTTCACGTACTCTAATTGGCCTCATTCTTTAGTCGTCTGATATTGCTTTACTTATCTGATACCCCATAAGATGGAGAACCTCCACGATGATATCTTTCGCATGCTAAGCTTATCGTCTATCTTTACTACATATGCATAGACAAAGATTTATCCATAAGGGTCGAAAACTGTCCATCTGAGCTTCCCTGCACTGTCGGGTAATTTCCACTAGTCAGCATGAACAGTATAAAAGAAAATTGGGCCGTGTATCTGTACGCAGAAAGTAATCTCCGGAGCCAGACGCTCCATCTCCAATCCTATCTTGGTCTCTATATTTAAGCATTGGACATGCCCATATCTTGTAGCTCTTACTTCCACACCAAAAACAACCACCCGTTCCTGCACGACATTGGCCGGCATGTGCCTGACTGCACTAATGACATAATGGTCTAGGCAACTCTACTCTACCTGCACTAACCTAGTCTGCTGCAACCTACCACCACCTTGAATTTCTCCATCATCACCAACTATCCTAGCATCTTAGTCCATCTAATAACCTCACCTGGATCATATCTTGTATATACATATGGGCCCCCTCTCAAATTCCAAGGTTGTGTACTCTCTTACCCTTCATGGGGTCTATCTCTATCGGGAACTTTCGGGTGGCACAAGCCTGTGAGACAACCAACTGCGTCAATACATGTTCTACCCTCCTCACTTCCTGATCAGGTGTAACCAGCAGTGGGATTGGTAAAACGGGAGGTGTTGTAGCTCCTCTCTGCTCCTCTAATACTGATGGAATCAAAGCAATATGATAAAGTGACTCACCCTGGACTTCAGACATGATCGGTCTCAATAGAGGTGTATGCCTCATAACTTCCTCACTCTAGGCCTCAGATGGATCTGTCTCAATAAAGGGCATACATCTCGTACCCTCTCCCAAACATTCCATATCATTCTGGCCCACAATAGTTCTTTTAGGTGAAGTCATCGCTGCACAGCCTACATCTACTTATACGTTTGACTGAATTCCCTACAACTCAGCTCTATCGCATGATCTAGTACATGAAAAAAAGGTAACCATCCTAAACGCCCCGTGACCTACTGTTTATAAGTGTGGCGCACAACACACCCTTAAATAAGACTCTACTACCCACGGCTTGTAGAGATTCCTAGGATATACCTGCTCTAATACCAAGTTTGTCACGACCCAAACCGGAGAGCCACGACGGCCACCCGGGTCTTACTTGTCGAGCACCAACATAACGTACCTCTGTAACCACACCATCATGCATAAATGGGCCAGAAGGACCGTCATGAAACAATTTGAATAAAACATAAGAGAATACTTGACATAGGATGACCAAACGTGATATACAAACTTATACGTGTCACATACGGGCCTATAAGGCTAACATGACCATTTGTACACTTAGAACATAGGGCGACAAGGCCATACAAGCATCCATATATGTCTACAAGCCTCTAAGAGTACATAAACATCACAAAGACCGGGACAAGACCCCACCATACCAATCAATACATGTACTAAAGCATACTGACCAAAAAGGCACTCCGGAGCAAAAGGAGTGCACCAACACCTTCTGCTGAGCTGATAGCCTGTTAGGAGGATGGCCAACCTGTCTATTAGAATCTGCGGGCATAAAACGCGGCATTCCCAGGAAAAAGGGATGTCAGCAGGAATAAAATGTATGTAAGGCAGGAAAGCATAAATAAAAACAGTAGTGTAAAGAGAGATAAGAAAGATACAACCAGTAACATCTGAGTACCTCTGAGGGCGACTGACATGAAATGGGTGATACATACATACATACATACATACATATACATACATATATATATATATATATATATACACTTTTAAAAGCATACGCCTCTGTGGACATTATCATCATCATATCGTACCCGGCCATCATAAATCTCGGTAGTACCCAGCCACGTGGAGCTCGATAAAACCCAACTGATCAGTGGTTGCACAACTACTGTCGTACCCGGCCTACTATGGCGTGTCTCGGTAGAGTAAAATAGCTACATTATATAATGCATGCTGAACTCATGGAATCACATTCTCAACCTTTCAGAGTGGCTTAAGGTTGTTGCACATTCGATTAACGTTATGGACATCCATACCATCAATATGAACCCCAATAGGATTCAAGGATCATATATACATGCTTAAAATAACATTAAAAGGAAAGAACAACATGGACAGTCTTAGTTGCTAGGAGTAGATCCGTTATGAGATAGCGTATTGTTTATGTTTGTTTCACTGTAGGTCATGCCAAAAGAAAGAATGAAATGCCTTAACGTACCTTAACCCTGTTGAGTCCTTAATACCTTCCAAGCTACTCTTCAAACAACTCAACTCAATCTACTATTGCATTAGGACATTAAAAATCAATGCTAAGTAAAGGCTAAATTCGTAACTTAAGCTAGTAGCTTGTTTAAGTAAATTCGGGATGCATCTCTCATGTAACAAGGACACCAATACCATATACCAACAACAACAACCAGAGCAATCCAAATATATATAAATTTCAATAACAAGACACCATATAATAACAACAAGTCACAACTACTTCCTGACGAGCGGCAAGCTCGGATTGGAATCCGTATACCCCATATCTCCCCTTATAGACTTCTTACTTTAACTTAACAATATCCTTTACATGATAATGATGTCATTAATAAATTTTTCCTCCATTATACCGTTTATTTATAACAAAAAAAAATAGTCCACAATTCCAACTATTCTCAATTAGCAACTTTATTTGTTAGTTCATGTCTAATTCATCCATTTAACTTAATCAACATCATGATAACCTTAAGCGCATGCATGAACACAATACACTTACCTCCTACGATAGCTTCATATATACGTGTTGATTTGTCCAAGTTTTGATGATTTAGCTTAAGGCTCCGATATGGTGTGTGGATTTAATACGTCTCTCATGATTCACTATTACCCGATTATCACAACCATTGTACGTGTAGGTTTATGGCATAATGATTGACGATTTATGGTTAAAGTTTGAACCTTTATCATGCATTTGATTTATGTATTCTTGTTGATACATTTTATATAAATAATGTACTTATGCATATTTAAATATGTTGTTTCTATGCTTTTGTTATTGTTATTATAATATAAATATTGCACAGGTTTATGCAAGTAAGTATTTTCAATACAACATTCTCCACTACTTTGTAGAGAACGATCAATGATACTTACTGGGTACTTCCCATATTCACGCTGTATTTCTATACTGTTGTACAGATTCTGACCCGGATACTAGTGTCCCTCGCAAAGGAGTTTAGGAAATCATTCGAGTACTCTACTAGTGAGCTGCTTGCGTAGCTCACAGTAGCTTGGAGACTCTTTTATCCTTTATTATTGTATTTTGTTCAAAATAATGATGTATTATTTTGAGAAAATTGTATTAACTCTTTCTTAGTTCACTCATAACTTGTATCGCCAATTCATATGATAGTGTTGGCTTTAGACTTTCACAATGTGTTAGATATTTTATTGCAGTTTACGTTATTACCTTACTAGACTTGATATCTTTTTGGCTTTTGAGGATTAACGGATTATAGTTGGTTTGCTTAATAGGTAGTTGGGTGCCATCACGGCCTTATGTGTTCTGGATCGTGACAAAGCTCATTAGGACTACAATGGAAGGGACCAAGTTAAGTACATTGTCTAAAAGAAACTATGGGCAGCATGCTCTTTGATTTGGACAAGTCAAGGATGCAATTATACCAAATCAAGTAATTTGCTTTAACAATTAATAATTGAAGTGAGTTAATAATTAAGTAATGGGTGCTTGAGCACTCAGAACCTATACCATAGATTTGCCATTGGCAATATATATATATTGAATACTTAATTATTCATTGGGAGCTAAATATTATTATTTATAATAAATAATAGTAACTCGTGCAAATATATTAATTGAGCACCCAATTTGATAATAACTTAACAGTAAAAGTAGTTAATCAGCCATGATTTAGGTCCATTATTATATCTTGTATTTATTCGTTTGATTTTGAAAATCAAGGTAGTAAATTTTTATCCCCTCCCTAGACTCTTCAATTGGCAAGTCAAAGCCACATTGATTGTAATACTGATTAACAACTACTGATTCAGAAAAAAGAAAAAAGAAAAAAACCAAATGACGCAATCAAAAAGAAAACATTTAATTTAAAGAAAAAAAATATCTATGCAAAAGTGAATTTATTTTTATTTTTCGAAAACTTATCTTGATTATCAGTTTTATTTTGCCTACTTTGTTTGTGACTAAGGGGGAAAAAGAGTACTTGCAAAGATTAAAGAGAACGCCGAGTAGAGACTTCAGTGTGTGCGACTCCGAGTGAGAGAAACGAGGATGTTAGGAAAAGAAGAATCGAACACGGTGTTGACGTTGCTCAAAGCCGGAGATCATCGGCCGTTCGATCAGATCGTCGCCGACTTCGCCTCCAGCTTCCCTCCCCCACGCCAATTTTCTGCTTGCATCTCTCTCGCCTTAATCCTTGACGTAAATCTCCCTGTGTGTGTGTGTGTGTGTTACTCTATCTATATATCTTTCTAACTGACTAGAAGAGCAGTTCAATTGAAAAAATTAGGGTTTTGAATAGGTATATGATGCTAGACAAGGATTTTTGCTGCCCACTTTAGGGTTTTCATAGTTGGTGTATGTGGTGAGTATGTTTTGACATCCCCATTTCTGTAAAGTTGGATATAGCAATTCATGCATTTCGAGCTAAGAATGGGTTTTCGATTTGGAGAAGAGGAAGCAATACATTTTTAACCTTCAGAGCAATTCAGTTTTTCAATTACCAATTACAAGTTTTGAATTTGCTTGAATCTAGCTGCTCTTTTCTTGAAACAGAAAGGAAAAAATAGCAAAAATAATATTACTATTAGATTTGTGGTTTATCAAAAAAAAGGGCTGCTATTCTGATAGAAAATTGAGTTCTGATTGTAGTCCAAGCACAAAGTTTTGATTTGCAAGGTTCTTAAAAGCAAAAATAATTAATTTTTCTTAGATTTGTGTGAGGATTTTAAGTATTTAACTATTTGAAGAAATTGCCATCAGGATCCGCCGATGGGTGACCTAGTGATCGAGAGTTAAAATAACAACCTTTGAATTCTAGCAGAAGCTAAAGTACATGAATCCATCCCATATGCCTAAGCGCTGGTGGAGAGAGTTTTATGGTATCTGTGCTAGCGAAAAGTAGTAGGTAGCTAGTGGATTAGTCGAGATGCCCACAAACTACTGCCTTGTACACCGGTGTGCAAGGCAAGGGCAAAGGGGTTTGACTCGGATATAGGATTTCTGAAAAGACATACCAATCAAGGTGTTGGAGGGAATTGTCTTCCATTCTTTGGAACTTGGAAAATACAAGGGGTTTGATTCGGATATAGGATTTCCTATGGTCCTTGTTTTCCACATTCAGAAAAAGTTACTTCATACTTTTTTTTTTGGGTTCTTGAAGTGATAATCAAAAGTTGCTTGAGAATCTTTGTATTTCCTTTGTAACTTATCAAAAAATAAATAAATCCATGTAATTCCTTTGTACCTCAGTCTTTCTCATCACACCTAGAAGTGTTCTTATATTGGACATCTATATCTTGTAGACGAGAAACGTTTCGCAACTTGCAGCTATTAACAGCCCGGTATGCCATCTTCTCTGCAGGGAAAACTTCTTAAACCAGCACAGAGATTAGTTGCTTATGCAATCCTTCAGCAGGTTTATTCCTCGCAAGAGCCTTCTTCAAACCCGTTCATTTCGTTGCTAGTAAATGTAAGTGCAGGTTATTAATGTTCATCATGGTTCAATTTGCTATTATTTTGTGTCTGCAAATTGAATGGCTGTGAAGCCCTGTAACATGCAAAATGTATTCAATGCAATATTAAAATATATTCGCTGAAAGATTTGTGCTAAGATTTCTCCTTTTTTCTGGAATTTAATAAATTATAGAACTGTACTCATGCTCGACTTTGTAATGTTAGGATGTCCAACAGTGTATAGTGTCTCATGCATTTACTTCTTCAGCACTTTTGGTTGCTGCTCGTGGTTCTTTTTCTTAATAAAGCAGAACTATAGTAGAAACTGCTTTCTAGTTTCCACAAACTAAGGTTTGTACATCACTGTGATGGAGGGTATCGAGTTGAAAAAATGGGTAGTTGCCGGTCGGAAGAAATTTAGAGGTTCCCTTACTTTTAGGTATATCTTGAGGGAGGTGCAGGATGGGGCTACAAAGTTATTTATAGACATTACTAAGAGATGGAAGAAAGGCATTCATGAAGAAAAGGAACTAAAGGGAAGTGTAGTGAACGTGAAATAAGTTGAAAAGTAAAGTGCAGCAAGTAGAAATGGTGAGGATGGCAAAGAGAGTGCAAGTGAAAGGGAAAGCTGTTGTAACTTCTGACTCTAGCTTTTCTGATCTGGATTTAAATTGAATAATACTCCTTTTGCCTCTTGTTTCTTGTAGCTTCTATAACTGTCTAAATCCGAGAAAACCAACTCTAGCGTGATGCTTTCCAGCAAAAGAAGAAAATCTGCAATATATAATAAGCTGATGCTTTCAACCTTTAGCGTAAGAAAGTGATGGAAGAAAACCGAAGAATTATTGCAGCGCTGTAAAACATATAAGATCTATCATGCATACAGGTAGAGTGCATCATTAATGCTTAGCTGAGTGTAAAGAAAACCTTTTTATGTGTGTATCCATATGTAGACTATCTGCGGTACACAATTGGGAAGTTTTCAATGTTCTTTGAACACATAAAAGCAGACGTAAAAACTCTGAGGCAGATTGAGACAGTTATGGAGACTTTATGGTAAAAGCAGGATCAGTTAATGAATTTCGAGAAAATTAGCGGGATCAGTACCTTAGATTGTTGGACGAAGAAGCTGGTTAATCAAGCTTAGTCGCTGATGTGATAGTACAAAGAGAGGTATATGCTTGGAAGCTGAGCAGATTCAGGATTTTCATTCTAACCAGCCTTTGGACTCGCTAAAGTTTTTATTATGATTTGGATATTTAGGTGCATGCAACATGTTAACAGTGTTCAAGGGAAGGGGTAGTATAAATAGTTATATGTGGGGGTAAATTTTAACTGTAAGACTGGAAATTGTAAGTCTCCTGACATGAAAAAAGCAAAAATAACATGAGCTTTCTGTGAGCTGTGCACGAATACAGAGAGGCTTCTACTGCTTTGGTAGCTGATCTTTTGTAATATTCACGAACTATCTATCTCATATTACTCTCTCCCTTCACATGTACCTCAAACCACACACTTAATGTTCAATGAGCTTTCATTCACTATGAATTTGTATATCACTTTCTTTACCTGTAAGTGATAAGCTCTTAAAAGTGATTTATATGACACATTCTTGCTTAAATTCCTTGATAGTTGTGATCAGATGAACTTTATGTCTTAACTATGATTATTTGTTTTGCTTATTTGCAGGCAGCCTGTGACGAAGAAGCTGAACGATGTGAAAGAGCTTTTATTCTTCAGTTGTTGGGCTCAGCCAGCTCAACCAGTAGCGGAGAGGTTTAACTATTGGTTTCCTGTTGTGCTCTTGCTTCTGATGTTTAAAGTTTAAAGCAAACGGTATTTTGTGTAAGATCAGTTGTAAATTAAGGGCTATAGTTGTCTGTGATGGATTTCCTCAATCACAAGAGAATATAATACTAACTATTTCAACTTGTTATGATGATAAAATTGGTCATTTACTTTTTTTAAAAAGAGAATAGGTCCATTGCTGCAGAATAACTGTTCATCCACCCAGATGGCTTCCTGGGTATTGTGGTCACCTGTATGATAGATTGCTAAATAGAGTTTATTGTGTAGGCAAAATAGAGCTTTTCTCATGGTCCTGTGAGTAGTACAACAGCTGCACTGCTCTGATGGAAATGTTTCATCATTGAGATGGGGGAAGACAGAATAGCCAAACCTTACTATACCTGCAGTATTAAAGTGCAATTCCGTATGCAAAAGACACTTTGAATATGCTATATCAACATAATTTTTCTGTCTTTGCACCTTTCCAATATTAAGCTGAAGTCAGGAATGCATTTTATGCCCTGTCCTGCACAATCCCCAGACCGGGAAAGGGAAAAAAAGTATATTAAGTCTGGTCAGCGTTATTTGGTTTATAATTCTGCTCAGTATGTTTTAAAGCATCTTAGTTTGTAACTCTAGTCAAAATTATTTGGTTTCCTTTACCCCGAGTGCTTATTTTTGAAGTTATGCCATATTAGAACTGTTTCAGAAGTAATGCCTCATTGCAGGTTCTTAAGCAATCAGCAACAGATTACATGAGCATGTTTGATCCTTCACAACATGTAAGTGACCAATATTCTCATATCATCTTTTCATTATTGTTGGTTACATGTACGGTAACTTATCCTCTTTCATCTCAATTTTGAACTTCACTAGTCTTTGCCCCAACGAGAGCAGTTACAACAGCAATATGGTAGCAAAGCTCTACCAGAACAGCTTCATTGCTTGTTCAGGAACAACTACGTGAAAAATAGCATTCCTGACCCTGATGTACCTCGTGGCTGTGATAGCAATTCATCAGAGTATGACTCCATGCTTTTATTTCTTGATATTCTGTTTAGGTTACTACTTTATCACCAAAGAGCCCAGTTTACCCTCTTTGTTTCCCCTTCACAGACCCACAATTGGAGAGGTTTTTTTTTCCTTTGAATTTTCCATCCTGGTATCTTAGTCTTGCATTGATAACTCAAATCAGTCAATGATTTCTTATTCTTGGACATTTTTTAATATTTAGCATTGGGAAATTTCAGGTTTGATCTTCTCCCTGGATCTAAACCTAAGATTGGATCTGGGGATGTTGATGAGACGATAACTGGATTGTTATCAAATTTGTCATTGGAAGGATTAGGACCTCAATGGATAAGGCCTCATCCTCCCAGGCTTCCTGTATTGAATGGAGAGGTAAGAACTACATGCTGTTATGTCAAGGGAATAAATTGATCAATTTCTGGAGTATGTTAGATAACCCTCATATCTGCTGCAGCTAGTGTGGCTAAACCCTGATTACAATTATGAGCTTCTATGGGATCATGGGATGTGTGCCGATACTAGCAGAGGAGCTGCAGTCAGGGATTTGATTGCAAAAGCTCTAAAAGGTCCACTTGCACCTGCTCAACAAGAGGTGCATATGCTTCCTGTTGGATATTCCACTACATACTTGGTCAAGTTCTATTATTATTATTATTATCTAAATGACTGATTCACAAATAAAGGCTTTTTTTCCTGATAAGTAGGTCAATCTTGGCCTTTTTTTTCTTGGATATCTATGGCCATTCCTTGTGGATATAATTTCATGATTGACCTTTATGAGAAAAATGTAGGGTTGCATACCAATGAGAAAAGTGACAAGGTGGAACATATCCAAAGAAGTTCAAGTTTGCTTATTTGTATTTATTGAAGCTCGGTTTTCTGGTTCTGCTTCTCCACGCAACCCCAAAAAAACAAATAAAGAAAAAAAGATTTGGTGGTTCAACTACATACCTGGTGGAATGTTGTCTAGACTTTGTTAGTTTTGCAATTGACCATGCCGACTTTGAATGTTGGCAACACTGGGCAAATAGCTGCTCTAGTAGATCCTAAGTAGGATAGATAATATTTTCTTTTTTGTCAATAAATGTAAATTTTAGTTATAAAGACCGGTACTAAGTTGGACTGCAGTAAATAATTCTCTAAGGAACTGATGAAGTCTCATAGATGTTCAGCCTAATCTACATGCTCATCCTACACCAGAAAGTAAGCAAAAGTATACTAGTGCATTTGATATTCAAATTGAGTTAGCTTTATGTTCAAAAACGTATGTGATTCTTTTCTTCTACAATGTCCACCGGATGATGCTGGGATAGTAGTACATATTCTTCTTTGGTTCCACCCAGACCTTTCTTGTTCTAGGTCCTTGGTGGTTCTTAGCATGACCAATCTGAGACCCAAAAGGTTTAGACAATACGCCATAACTGGGATGCTGGGCCAACACAAAATAAGAATAGGGCTGTTCCCTTCAGCCTCTTCCCTATGTGGGTAGCTTCTGCTGCAGATTTGCCATCCTTGTTCAGAAGATTGTCTTGTCAAACAGGTTTCATAAGACACTACGAAGAGTTAAACCATCTTATATAGTGCTTTCTTAGAGATTCGTTTTCAGCGCTAGGATGAGAGATTTCTGACCATATCCTGCAAGCAAGCAGAGAGTTGTAGCAAGATTCACAGTGAAGACCCTATTGCTATGGGCTGTCCAATTTAGCCTGTTTGCTTGTGAGACCGTGAAAGCCAGTAAATTGAGAAACTATACTATCCTTTCCAATTCTCAATCACTCCTGAAGACAATGTTCCTGCCATTTTTACTTCTGCAATAGCCAACTCTATTTCTGTATTCTGGAAAACGGTCAAAGGATCACTGAGTCGTTGTTTGAGCTCCAGTTATCATGCCAGAAGGTATCCTGCAGCATCACCTGCGTTGCAGCAGATTTTGTCAACTAATCCATTCCAATTTCCTTGATATGTTTCCATACTCCTAACTGACAAGGAGTTGTCACTCCAAGCATTCTGCATCCCGTACTTTTCTTTCATTACTTTCTTCAATAGGGCCTATTTAAAGACTATCTCCCGACAACCACTTTCTGGGAGTCTTGGGCTATTCCTTCTCATTGGCTGTGACAGAGCTCCACTTCACCAGCTGATATGTCCTCTTGTTCCTTACTAGAACCAGATATCTCCAAGGTTATCCAGTCTCCTCTATTCTTTGCTGGCATAAGGAACAAGAACATGACATATGTTGGCAGATAGTCTAGTACACTATTGATAAGGATCAGTCGACCCACAACCACCACCACCAAAACCCAGTATATTCCCACAAGTGGGGTCCGGGGAGGGTAGTGGTACGCAGACCTTAGACCTACCTAGTGAAAGTAGAGAGGCTGTTTCCAATAGACCCTCGGCTTAGAAAGAGTGAGAAGAATAAGAAGGGGAAGAAGACGAAGAAGACGAGGGGGAAAGAAGAAGAAAGAGAAAAGGGAAAAAGGGGGGGGGGGAGGGAATTAGTTGTACTAAACACTAACAACAGGAAATACGATAGCAGAAACGAACTAAATCACATGACGAAGTAACGATCTACGTAAGCATATGCAGGAACCTGAGTGCTACTAAAGTAACGGGTAAGAAAAGGAGAAACTTACAACTACCTACTACCCTTCTACCCTAATCCTCGACCTCCATACCTTCCTATCAAGGGTCATGTCTTCATTAAGTTGAAGTCGCGTCATATTATGTCTAATCACCTCTACCTCTTCTCAAACCTGCTACGGTCAGTCTCTCACATCTCCTGACAGGAGCATCAATGCTTCTCCTCTTCACGTGCCCGAACCATCTCAGCCTCGACTCCCGCATCTTGTCCTCCACGGAGGCCGCTCCCACTTTATTCCGAATAGCTTCATTCCTAATCTTATCTCTCTTGGTATACCTACTTATCCATCTCAACATCCTCATTTCTGCTTTTTTCATCTTCTGCACATGTGAGTTCTTAATTGGCCAACACTCCGCCCCATATAGCATAGTTGGTCGGACCACCAGTTTGTAAAATTTACCTTTTAAGTCTTGGCGGCACATTCCTATCACATAAGACGCAGGACCTAATCCTCCATTTCATCCATCCCGCTCCAATACGATGTGCGACATCCTCGTCAATCTCCCCGTTACCCTGGATAATAGGCCCGAGATACTTGAAGCTACCTTTCTTGGGGATAACTCGTGACTCATGAGACCTGTCACTGAACTTGCACTCTAAGTATTCTGTCTTAGTCTTAGTCCTGCTCAACTTGAAACCTTTAGACTCCAAGATTTGCCTCCAAACCTCCAACCTTGCGTTGACCCCGCTTCGCGTTTCGTCGATCAACACTATATCATCGGCAAATAGCATGCACCATGGCGCTTCTCCCTGTATGTGTCGTGTCAGCACGTCCATCGTCAAGGAAAATAAAAACGGGCTAGATTAGTCGACCCACCAAAGAAAATATTGCCTCTTCCAACATGCCAGCTTCCTTTCACATTTCTGCCCCATCTCTTACCAAATGCCTCCAGATTTGTGCTTTTATCTTTTGTCCTGAAGGGAGGCCTAAAGATGTTGCAGGCGAGCTTCCTCCCTTACAAGTTACAACCAAGTACTTTAGCCAGGTCCCTAATGTTTGGGAGTATCATTAGTTGATTATGTTATGCTCTTCATCCAGCTATTTTTAGTATACATCATACCTAAAAACAACTAATATCAACAATAGATATCTCGGCTGCTCTACTATAATGCATAGAATCAGTGTGTTGAAGTGGCTAAGGTGTCCTGCCCAGTTTTAAAAATCTTATCTTCATGCAGTACCAGTTTGATCTTTCTTCTAAAATCTTGCACGACAAATATGAGCAAGAAAGGGAATACAGGTTTCCCCTATCTCTGTCCCTTTATGAAGAAAGAAAAAAAAACCTTTAGGTCACTCATTAGTAAAGAAAGGGAATGTTATTGTGATGATATAGAAACTTATCCAATTAATCCACGTTTCGCCAATTCCCGTATCTCTTGGCATATTCATAAAAAACTCCAAATTTACATGACCATATGCTTTTTGTATGTGTAGCTAGGAAATAGGCCAAGTTTTTTCTCCTTTTGTCAAGACATTCATTTGCTACTTAAATTGCATTCATGATTTCTCTCTCCCTGATGTATGCAATTTCTGTTTTAGTTTCTAATTTATTGACAACTCCTTTTAACCTCTGCATGAGTTGTTTTGCGTTGATATTATAAAGCTCTCAACCTGACTTTTTGATCTGAAATTCTTTTAACTCCATGGAAATATGAGATGCATTTAAGCTTTTCTCGAAAATCTCATGAAGATGGAAATCATTTATGGCCCTCGTTATGTCATCCTTCTACACTTTCTAGCAACTCTAAACGAAACTCATTTAGTACCCATCTGGACTAGGAGTTCCTTCATCAGTTTCTTAGCAATATTTATATTATGAAACAGTACGAGGAAAAAAAGATTTTTTCCTTATATGATCGGATTAAAAAGTAACTGGGATTGTTGAATCACGGTGAAAAAAAAAGGAAAGAAAAAATAAACATATAACGTAATGAAACCATCAATAGTATTTTTGAACTCCTCTGAAAGGAAGGATGGCAATTTGATCCTTTACCTATCTGTGCAATGTTGAAGATTTTAAGAAAAGAATAACTTCTTGAATTTCTATGTGTCTATTTATATCTCAAGAACAAGCTACTTCTACAAGGTTCCTATGACCTATTCAAATCAAGTAAAGATCTAATCTATGGCTTATTCAAATGAATAAGTCAAAGCTGTTACAGATAACAGGAAACAAGGAAACAATATATAACTTATTCAAAACTGTTAATATATGACTTAATCAGGAAACATTATTCCTAAATTCTCCTACAATTAACATTCCCCCTCAAGTTGGTGCGAAGATATCACACATACCCAACTTGCAAACTAGTGTGTGAAAGGATTTTTTCTTGACCCTTTTAGTAAACACATCAGCTAGTTGTTTCTGTGATGACACATAAAGCAAGTCAAGACACCACTTTTGATCTTTTGTTTTGATGAAGTATCTATCAATTTCAACATGTCTCATTCGACACAAAGCAAAGTTTACCTTTTTTAGACAATCTCAATTCCTCTAGTAGCTTTTGTAGTCACAGAAGTTCATAAACACCCGGGGCCAAAGCTCTATATTCTGCCTCTACACTTAATCTAGCAACTACACTTTGCTTCTTGCTTCTCCAAGTAACTAAGTTCTCTCCTACGAGTCTATAGTAACCGGATGTAAATTGTTAGAGATCCATCCTAGTCCGCATCTGTATAGGTTTCTCCTTGGAGGTAGCCATGTTTGGAGAAAAAGAGACCTTTGCCTAGAGACGATTCTGCCAGTTTGCAACATGTCGTATCAGTTTCTTTCAAGAGATCCAAACTATATTTCCTTTGAGGAGTTAAGGTTCCTCCTTTTTATCTTGCAACCTCAATTCTCAAGAAGTACTGCAATTATACTAGATACTTATTAAATTCTTGTGCCAACGGCTTCTTTAATTGGGTCATTTCCTCTTTGTCATCTCTTGTCATTACTTTGTCATAACATAAATTATGGGAAGAGTGAATTTACCTTTTGATGTCTTATGAAGAGGTTGTGATCAACATTGCTTTGTTTGTTGCCGAAGGAGATTCTGCCTCTACACTTAATCTAGCAACTACACGTTGCTTCTTGCTTCTCCAAGTAACTAAGTTCTCTCCTACGAGTGTATAGTAACCGGATGTAAATTGTTAGAGTTTCATCCTAGTCCGCATCTGTATAGGTTTCTACTTGGAGGTGGCCATGTTTGAAGAAAAAGAGACCTTCTAATGGGCGGTTCTGCCAGTTTGCAACATGTCGTATCAGTTTCTTTCAAGAGATCCAGAATATATTTCTTTTGAGAAATAAATGTTCCTCTTTTTTATCTAGCAACCTCAATTCCCAAAAAGTACTGCAATTATACTAGATACTTATTTTAAATTCTTGTGCCAATGGCTTCTTTAATTGGGTCATCTCCTCTTTGTCATCTCTTGTCATTACTTTGTCATTAACATAACTATGAGAAGAGTAAGTTTACCTTTTGATGTCTTATGAAGAGGTTGTGATCAACATTGCTTTGTTTGTCGCCGAAGGAGATCATTGCTTTGTAGAATTTGTCAAACCAAGCTCTAGGGGATTGCTTCAGTTCATACAAGGCTTTCTTCAGTTTGCACACCTTTCCTTGACTTTGTTCAATATCAAATCCAAGAGGAATCTTCATATACACCTCTTCCTTTAAGTCTCCATGCATTTTTTACATCAAACTGTTGTAAGTCTCAATCAAGATTAGCTGCACAAGAGAAAAGAGTTTTGATAGCGTTCATTTTAGCAACAGGGGCAAATGTCTCTTGATAATCCACTCCACAAGCAATCTTGCTTTGAATCTTTCGATTGAGCCATCATCTTTGTTTTTCACATTGAAGATGTATTTGCAGCCAACTGACTTCTTGTCTAGTGGTGATAAGTTCCCAAATTGTACTTTTTGACAAGGCCTTCATTTCTTGAATCATAGCTTGCTTTCATTTAGGATCCGCAAAAGCTTCCCACCAATTCTAGGGAAGAGACACAGAAGAAATAGACAACGTAAAGGCCCTATAGGAGGAAGACAGACTTATAGGAGACTAAATTAGATAAAGGGTGTTTAGTGGTGCAAAATCTGACTCCTTTTCTGTTAGCAATGGGCAAATCTGACTCATTAAGAAATGTAAGTAACTGAGGTTCAGCTTCAGTAGATCGCATGATGGTTTCTTTCTATTTCTCTCTGATCAAGCTTATCCACAGCGTACCCCAGGAAGAAAAATCTCCCAGAAAAAATTGCCGAAATGTGGTCTACTCGCCGGCACGTGACGCTGACGGTTGCCGGAGTTGGACTTCTGAAGGCGCATGGGGCAGTCTTTGCCGAAGCTGCTTGTTGGGGTTTTGTGGCCGGAGAGAGAGAGAGGGAGCCTGTGGTGGTATTAGTTTCCCCACAGGCCACAACACAACAGAAAGCTCGACCTCTTTTTTCAAAAAAATTAAACCCTAGTGCTACAAGGGAGAAAAACTCACCTCAAAAGGTAGCAATGACTCTGATACCATGAAGATTTTAAGAAAAGAAAAAGAACTTCTTGTATTTCTGGTGTTTATTTACGTCTCAAGAACATGCTACTTAAACAAGGTTTCAATGGCTAACCTATTCAAATCAAGTAAAAATCTAATCTAATACTTATTCAAATGAATAAGTCGAAGCTGTTACAAATAACATGCAACAAGGAAACACTATAGGACTCTGTTAATCTATGACTTATTCAGGAAACAATATTCATAAAAATCCTCCTACAATCAACAAATTTTGCCTCGAAGGTTTTTTGAAATTGTCGCTTTCTTCTTCAGTTATCTTTGGAGTGTTTTCTATATGAATATACAGTCTCCACGTTGATTCTGTTTTCTGTATAGTTCTGTAGAATTCTACTATCGTCTGTCTTAATGTCATCTTGATCCTCCTTAATTACTTGATTCACTTGTAACTTTTCAATAGGTTTGTAGCTTCCATGTTTATTAGTCATCCTCTGATATAATTTAGTTTTTTTTTCCTTTCTAACGAAAGATATGTAGAAGTTTGTCTCTGCGGATTGGCTTTCGCGCACTTGGCAATCTCCTTCAATTTCTATCGGCAGATTTGGCTTTGGCTTTGGCTTTGCGGGAGTTATTTGTCTACAAGTTCCCCTTTCTTCTTTGCTTTATCTAGATTTAGGATTTGTCATATTAGGTCTGATTTTCTCCTTCCTCAGTTGCAAAGGGACATGTGCTCCATTCCTTCAGCTTGAGAAGCATTTTCAGTTTTTTTTTTTTTGCCTGAACATAATCTGGTATGTTTGGTTCCCTTCTACCTCAAAAAGCTCTGCCAACTTTGGACCACGTGTATGAAACTCTAAACCTTCATTCACAGGTTTACCAACTTGAATTAGGAGCTAATGTTTTCCTGGTGATAACAGTGAGCATAAGGGCAGTGTGATCTGATGATAGTCCAATGGAGTTGATTTTTTAATTTAAATTCATCATCCCACTTAGTGGAAAAAGAAATTTGTCAATCCTTGACGCTACTCTTGCATTGTCTCCTCTTTGTTAGGTAAATTTTCCACCAGATAAAGAAGGGTCAACCAATTCCAATCTTCTACCATTTACAGAATTCAGCCATTGTGCTGTATGTCCTATTGTTGTTGTTGTTTCTTTCCGTTGCCTACCTGGTTGTATTATTACTGAGGTCCAACACACAGCCCCTGGCATTTGACATCTCAAATAAAAAATCGACCCTCTTTTTTCTAATAATATTAGAAGTTAGAACTATATACTCTAGTAGGTGCTAGTAAACATTCTGGAACAAGCTTGACAACATAACACTAATACTATAGTGGCCACTCACCATAATTTCACCTGCCTATGCTATTTTATGCCATAAAAAAATTTAACATCTCGGTCTACTTGATGCACCAAGATTACATGCCCCACCCATTTGATTGCGAATTTGTCTAGCTGCTATCTCAGTAGATCTTCAAGTTTCCTTTTTCACAAGCAGCATGTCTTGCTCTCCACTTATGGCCAAACACTTTTCTCTGTCTATGTTTTCCCTTACTGTTCAAGCCCCTTATATTCCAAGTTATGATCCTCAACTTCATTTTCGTCCATCCAGCGACAGTCTTGGCCTGCTCCCAGTCTCGTGGTTGACATGGAATTCTTGGTTTTTGAGCTCTCTTTATCCTTTTTACCTTAGAGTTGCTTGAATTGCTTGTGGTGACAACACCCTTTTCTGGGTGGTATATATCAATAACAAGAAAAAAGTTCAGTGCTCTGTCCTCGGTTTAGAAAATGGATCTTGGGTCTAATCCCGAAAGCTAACTCGAGATGAGGATTGTCGAAGAGCATACAAGGAGGTAATATCTCATTCCCTTAACCAGTGTGAAACACTTAAACACACACTGCATGCCCATGGCTGATCATTTAATGCAGGGACTGTATAAGGGCCCAATATCAGTAAACGAAGAATTGGAATGAGTTGAAAATGGACTTTGTGCCTAACACAACTCCAAAAGTTTAGCTTGTGAGGTGAGGGTTCCCAAGATCACCTAAGGAAAACAACACAGTCCCTCGACCAATATGGGAAGTTTAACATCCTCAAAGCCTTCAAAGTTAGCACCTAGCTGCTTGCGTAGTCTATGGTATTCTCAAATCCAAGATGATGTTTCCATCTCCATTGGGTGTTTCTAGAAAACGTGGTTGACCTTTGTCCCTTGATAATGCTAGTAATGGGACTTTGTCACATGTCTCAATTGTGGAAGACTTCCTGGGAGCAATTTCTCCATTCTAAGGCTTCTTTCTCCCTTTAATGACCATTGATCCCCTGAGTTTGATTCCTCTGTTTCATGCTGCCCATGGTACCTTGTCTGTTTTGCCATTTGGCTTTCCTCCTCTCCTTTTATTAGGTCAAAATATTTCGAGATTTTAGTCGGTTTGTAAGATATGATCAAAACTTTAATTATTGCTAAATTGAACATCAATGTTTCTATTGGTGGTTGGCCCACCTATAAATGAAATTCTCTGGCTTCACTTTGTGTTTTGCACCTTCTTAGACCGTCGTCCTTGTGTGCTTGCCGTAGGCCTATTATTCTTGTAGATCATGTCTTCATGTCCACCTTACATGTGCCGAGTCCTTGACCATTTTCTCTTTTTCCATTCTCTTTTTCCATGTAAGTACCTCTCATTTGAATGACCAAATCTGAATTTTTAAACTTTCCAGAATGGGTGTGCTATCTCCTTGTTGCCGCCACTAATTACATCAACCTGTAATTCATCCCCAACGGCTCCTTTTTGACCAATCCAAAGATATATACTTTGTCCTGCTGAGGATTAGCAGTCTTTTGTCTAGTCTATGTTTCTATTTTGATTCTTGTGTTGGTCTCTGCCTAAATAGAAACTTTACTCCAGCTCGTCTAAGACGTCTTGTGAATTCTCTAAAGAGTGTCTTGATCACTCGGACGAGTCCATCAGCTGGTTTTCAAACTAGTTGCTTTGTCTATCTCCAACCAGCCACTGCTCTCACTGACTGTCGCCCATAGATTTGTCTCCAGCCGCAAATATAGCGCAACCCAAACAGTTTTATCCATACTCGTTTTAGTTTATAGATATGTTGGGAAACAGCCAGCTACCACTGTCCACCATTTCAATATCATATTCTTTCCGGACCGTTCCCTAATTTAATTTTTTGTTTCTTTTCTCAATTCCCTGATTTTTGATTTGATTTTTCCAGACCATCCCCTGATTTGTAGTCCATTCATTTCATTAACTTGGCCCTTGCTGCCACCATCTATTTGCTCAGTCATCCACCTTTGAATATTAGAGCTTAATGGATCTAGCTTCAATTCTTCTGACTAGCCTAGTCGTCTGCTGTCGGAAGCCTTTTCTCGATCGTTCTTTGCCTATGAATCCATCCCATGATCCATTACTCATTTTTTATGCTGATTCTAGCCATCTTCTCTGTTTACCATCTCAGTAAATATATGTTACTGAGAATCTCAGAAAAGTTTTTCTTATGCGTTGGCTTTTTCTACAATTTTTTTGGATTTTTGTAGCTGTCTTTCCTGAGGTATTGTCTGTAATTTCTGGCTTAATAATAACATCGTTTATAGCCCTCAGTTGCAACTATGCCTACATACCTCCCATACATGTCGAAGTTTTGCAAGACATAGTATTCCCACCTCAGTCTTTTTCCTGGACAAGTTTTCAGTTCCTTCTGATTCTCTAGGTGAAGTATGTTACAATAAGATCAATCTGCTACCAATTGTGTTGCGGCTAATGAAGTTTCTGCTCCTTGCCACCTATTAGTACTTCTGAAAGAATTAAACTTGCAACTCAAAACCCAAGACAATGGATTGAATAACCCAAAACCCTGATCTCTTGTAAAATCTTATACATTCCATGTTGGACAACCATGTAGCTCAACATCCTGGTTTTTGGGATTCACATCTGATTACGAATGGAGTGACATCGTCATTTATTTTTATTTTGTGTAATATTGTCATGAGATGAGCTTAAATAGAACAACATTGCCTATGTGAATTCATATAGCCAGCTTCTAACTTGTTTGGGATTGAGGCATAGTTGTTGTACTTGTGATGACGATCTTACTACAGAGAATGAGCTTAAAAATGTCTGCTTTGATACTATGGGGAAGAATTTGAGCATCCAACAAAAATCTTAACGTAAATGGTAGAGTAGCTAAGATCTTGGAAGTTCTCATTTAACCAGGTGGGACAATTATAGCCTGTGATGTTTTCGTAGTGATATCGTATGATTTTTACCAGAAATGGTAGGTTTTCCTTTCCATTCTCCGACTGAAATATATATCAACTTATCACTTTTCACGTCACCTTATTCTAGCCTTAAGTTACCATGTTCGGTTCGAAAATGGATGGTTTTGTTGTAGTTGTTGCTTGATAGTTGCTCGCTGTTTGAATCAATTTTCGAGAGAGAATGGAGAAGCTCTGCACCCTAGGCTCCTCATTGGTTGGATAATATTCCTTCAGATCTTCATTACAAGTTGCTCATTCCTGCTTTTTCAAAATAATTCTTTAATGGGAGGCTTTAGTTTAGCATAGCAAATTCATTATTTCTTATGACTACCGAGAGAGTAATGATCGAGAAAGCTCATTCACTTATTCTTTTCATCTTGAGACTTTTAGTGTATTCATTAGCAACTTCTTGAAAGTGTTTCTTTTACTCTTGACCAGCAAGTACTATTGGAGTTGGCAAATGACCCAAAGCTTGTCTACCATTGTGGGTTGACACCAAGGAAGCTGCCAGTATGAGTTCTGCAACCCTTAAGTGTATTATGAGTTCCTACTAACTGGCAGCTTGCCTGATTCTGAAGATAGTATGTTCTCTTTTCAGGAACTTGTGGAGAACAATCCTATTATTGCAGTTGAAGTTCTGGTTAAGCTGGTCAATTCACCAGAGATTGCAGAGTATGTCCTTGTTCCTTGATCCCTTGTTTATTGATTAGCATTCGTGATGCCCTTGTGTTCATGATTTCAAAGCCTTATATGCTAATTCCTAGATTGCAAGTGTCAGTTGGGTGGTTTAGTTGAACTTCTTTCTTTATTGAAGGTTGTAGAACTACCATTCCGTATTTTGTATGGACGTTGCACTGAATTTCATCACACATTCTGAGATTCTGCAGTTTATATCTTGTTGCAGATATTTTACCGTTCTTGTTAATATGGAGATGAGTCTTCATTCAATGGAAGTTGTTAACAGGCTCACTCAAGCAGTTGAATTGCCAACCGAATTCATACATATGTACATCACCAATTGTATATCTTCCTGCGAGAACATCAAGGTCCTCTATCTGCATAACTTCTTTCCCATTAGTTGAACTTTCCATTGACTTGAAGCGGCTCAATTTATTGAACCAGGCAATTATTAGGTTATTCGGAGTGTGACTTATTCAAACTCTTAACTGACCAGGAGGCAGGAGTTACTTGGGTTACCATGCTATTCTTGAATTGGTTTCTCACCCATTTGTCATCCCAATTTCAGATTGGTGTTGTGATGGAGGAAACTTGGTATTTCTGTAGGTTCTTTGATGATGTTCCTTATCATAAAGCATGTGGGGTGAAATACTATTAATTTGGGAAAACAGTGTTACTTGCCTGCAACTATCCTGCTTCTGGAGATTTGCATCTCATTCTATTTCGATCATGTAGTTCTTTTTGGTTGCATTTTTTGTTATAGCTGGTAAAGAGTAGATGTCACAAGTAAGTGAATTAGTGAACTGATACTTAGTATAATAACGGAAAGGGTGTGAATCTGTTTTACTTGGAAGTGGGCTCCAAATCTCATTGCCTCTGCAGATTTCAGGAGACATACAAAATAGTTCTTTAAATGTAGGAAGGAAAGGGTCTGTGACATATGAATTGTGTGTCATAAGATGCTCATTGATTTCCATTTGCTGACATTTCTAGAATCTACAATGTTGTTCTCATTGGTTGCGTGGTTAACATACTTCTCCAAAATTTCAGGATAGATATATGCAAAACCGACTTGTAAGACTTGTCTGTGTTTTCCTACAGAGCTTGATCCGGAATAAGATCATAAATGGTAAGTGGCTATTATCATCGTTTTAGTGTATTCCGTTAATTAAATAGCATGCAATACCACATATATTGCATACATCTTATGATGAGTATTTTGAGAATTCAACAAGAATCAAGCAGCTAGATGGAGCGCAAGTGCCAATTTATCTGTGGGGTTGGAACAGAGGAAGAATGGGAGAATAATAACGAGACTAGATGCATTAAACCAAGATGCACACCTTTAATGCTTGGGTTGATGTTTGCTTATCTGTCACTGAAATTTGGCATTCAGCTTGCAGTAACTTTCTGAGCCTAGTCTTGGCAAATGCTGTTAAGTGCATAATTGTGGACTATATGGTCTAGCCTTGCTTTTAAGTTTTCTTTTTTAGTACCATGCATTGATGTACTGTCTGTATTTCTTAATTAAAAATGTACGTCTGCATTTTATTTGGGGAGTAGTTACTGGTTGTTCTTTGTTCGATTTGTGACAAAACCACAAAGAGATCTGTGGGATACCCGGATGCTAAAAGATATACTTGTTGACTGAATATTTAGTGCTTCTCTTGTTCTCTGCAGTCCATGATCTCTTCATTGAAGTACAAGCATTTTGTATTGAGTTCTCAAGGATTAGAGAGGCCGCGGGGCTGTTTAGGCTTCTGAAGACGTTGGAGTAGACGCTTGCCTCATTCACCCAATTCCTTAGATAAAGTTTTATTTGATGTAGCATGTGTACATGTGTTTTGATTTTTTTTTTCTTCTCTTGTTTCTATTCCCTTCTTCCTGAGTAGTTAACACCCAAATGTGGGTCATTGTATCCTTGGTTCAGAAAAATTATCATTATAAAGTTTATTTCGCAGTTAGCACATTCATTTATCCAAAATTTAAAAATCAAAAAGAGTAATCCCTTGTTCATTGTGGTTCCTGGAAAGAAACGTTTTGATTGCTGACTAGTCACTGCCGTGGACCGTTCATTGATGGCTATTCTGATAGTACAAAGTATTATTAAAGTTGCCTACAAATTGCCCAGTGGAAAAAACGGATACCATAATTGGTAAAACGGGTTGTAAAAAAATAATGGAAAACATAATAATTTGGTGAAAGCATCAAAAGAAAGAGTGTTATGCTGAAGACTGGTAAAGATTGCCCAATGTTTTATGTAGTGACTAGCTCACTTATGGGGATAAATTGGAAGTCAAACGAAAAGTAAAATTGTAAAAAACTCCTTATACTTCAAGTGCAACTCCTTATAATTCACGTTTTCCCATCATTCAAGATTTCACCTAATGTTTTTTTTGTTTAACCATTCAGAACTCGTTGGTCTGACTATTTTGTATTCGGGTTGAGTGAACCCAATGAGGAGTAATATACCAAAAAGTTCTTCATTCTAAAGCTTGAACCTGAAATTGTTATTTGTGGATCAAATAATTTAAAAGGATATTGACCGGAATGATTACAAAAGGATTGGTGTTTAAATATTGCCTCCGTTTTTTAAAGTATTTAGAAAATGATGTCCCACACACACTTATTGCTTGTCAGAGATTTTTTTATTGGATTAATAGATTTTGTGCTATATTTACTCTACACTATATTATTCATTGTTCACAAGGTTTACTCGGTTGGCATGGCTTTATGATTGTTCAGTTATTCACCGAACTCTATCATATTGGCATTACTTTGTGTTAACTGCATTCTACCTATTTGTTAGATTGTTCACAAACTCGTCATAGTTGGTATGATTTAGTGCTTGATCAATTTCACCTAGCTCTACTAGATTGGAATGACTTTGTGTTGTCTACAACTGACCTATATGATAAATTGTTCAAACACTACAATTGACCTATCAACGTTTAAACTAAAAATTTACCCACAAATTATCAACATTCAAACAATTTTAACAATAACCGATGAGTAACTTTCAGTTTCTACCCCAAACTAGAATCTAAAGCTTCCAATATTAAAGAATTATAATGTTCTTGGTGAAGAAGAGCCTATTTTTGTAAGAAAGTTAAAACCAAGGACAATATTTAAAGACCAGTCTCTTTGGGGGATAACTAGTGCAATTTTGTGATTTATAACTGCATAGCCCTATAAATATTTACGCTTGAACTAACCAACATATGTTTATAAAGCTATGTTATTTATTTTTACCTTCTTCACCGAGCCACGGCAAATTCTTCTTCATTTTTCATCCTCCATCTTTTCAAATCTATATAACATGATGTATAACAATGCATGTACATTTTTATATACTATTATATATTACATATACATCCATACATTACATATACATCATATATACATGCTATAATTAATATACTATATGTTTTGTACAACCATATATAAATAATGTATCTATGTTATATAACAGTGTATAACATGTCGTTATACACTATTATACAGAACAGATACACTTGTTATATAAATCTACTACATAATCCGTCTCATCTACCATTATATCTAAAGTTCGACTGTATCGACGAGAAATGAGAAAAAAGAAAAAAAAAATAAAAACGTAAAGTAATGGACAACATACTGAAGGTCTTATTAGAGTTTTTCTATTTTTATTAGTTTGTGATTTTAGACACCTTTTTCCAGTTGGAATGGTAAAAAGAAAATTTCAGTAAAAAAAATCAAAACCAAATAGTAATTCTATGTTCAAGTTCTCTTTAGAATCTACAATTTAGAGTATGCATTATCACATGAAATGTGGGTCACTTGGGCCAATACAACATCTACTGATTTGCTTTCAAGAAATAAGGAATTTTCTCCTATAAATAAAATTAGGATAATGCTTTTCCAGTGTAGCTAAGTTTTTTTATTTACAAAAAGTAACTAGATTTTTTGATAAAATATATACAAATTCGGCTAGCCTATATAATTTATATATAACTTGTAAATAACATTTTACTATACAAAATTCGGTCAAAAACTATAATTTACATACAACTTATGTAAAACTTGCAAATAATTTTTTACTACACAGAATCCGGACAAACTTGCATATACTTGTATACAATTTATATTAGTTGTATATATTTTATATGTCTTTGTACACACAACATACATTTTGCATACAATTTATTTACGTCTTCTAATTCGATTTTCAATATGAAATTCCAACTAAAAACCAACTCGAATCTTCATTAAATTTCTTCAAATTGATATATAAATTTCAAAGAAAATTTTCAATCATTTGCAATAACACTAAATTCAAACAATTTCGTAAAATCTGATTTTTGAATTCAAAGCTACCAAACTTCTTAATGACTGGGTAATAGTTTATTACAACCGTCTTTAATCATGAGAAAGAAGGTTTCCATTAGACGAATAGATTTTGTTGGCAGATTCCTTTCGGTATTTGAAAATCTCAATTGCCAGAGGCTAAGATTTTTTCTAGTTAAAGGAAAATCGATTAAGTTGGAATGATTTGTTTGAAGCTTTAAAGTCTGATTACCAAAAGTTCGATATTAAAAGAGTAGAATTGTGATTTCTTATTAGCGACGCATAAGCAATTGAGAAATAAGAATATATATATATTGGGTTTGAAGCGTCCATGTTTGGATTTGGGGGAGGAAGAAGATGGAGAGAAAATAGTGAAGATTGGAGTCTTTATATATTTACTTATATACAAATAAAAAAGATATATGTATACGGGTGAAACCAGGCTCATGGAATTCCTCGGTTTCCAATAAGGTAAATGGAGTAAGAGGCGTGATGACAAGGGATCAGATCGAGACAAGGATCGGCACGTAACAGCAGGAATTCGGTGATTGGTTAAACATGATTGGTTAAACAGAAGATTTTTACCTTTTATGGAATTGTATTTACAGTAGGACTCCCCTACTACATAAAGGGAGGTCTGATTATTCATGAACCACACTGTAACACACATATCAAAGCCATATACTATTATTTTTTTATGTTATTCAAAGTTCTCACCTTTGTTTATCAGTGCTTAGTTGTTGTCGAGTCCGGAATTTTCCCTCCTTAAGCGGTTTGATAATTTATTACGTCCTCTATCTGTTTTATCTAACGTAATTTATCGTTTGTATTGAATTAATCCGCGTATCCTTAAAACCACTTACAAATTTAATTGTTATCTGTTTTTGAGGGTAAACAGTTTGGCACCTACCGTGGGGCTAAGGATAATAGTGTTAATTTGATACAAATTTCCATAACACACTCTATTTTACACTTGTTCTTTAAGCATTTAATTTCAGGTCAAAATTTAGAATGTTGAACTCCCAATCTGCCCCTTTGAACGTGGATGCTGAATCTGGCCACCATGGCGAAAACAACAATGTGGTACCCAGTAACGAGGTGCCCCCTGTCGACCCCAACAGAGTTTCGGTCGCGGACCTGTCGATGCTAACTCACATGTGGCCATCAATGCAAACGTGCCTGCCGATCCTGAGAACAACATCTGTGGGGGAGTTCGATCGGTGTCCCAAAATACACACGATGGCGAAGGTGATGGGATCAACTTGCGAGTAATCTTAGAAATGTTGCAGGCTCAGCAAGCAGCGATAGCTTAGTTGCAGAACCAAAGCCGCGCCCCCAGTAGAGTCGGGCCCGAACCATCCCGGGAAAGCGCTCGCAGAAATGAACCAATCGTAGAAAGGCCGAGTGAAGCTGAACCCGGGACCAACGCCGAGATCATAAAGATGCTTGAGGAACTTACAAAACAGGTGAAATCGGGAGAAAAGAAAATCGAAGCCAATGACAAAAAAGTAGAAACCTACAACTCCAGGGTCAACCAAATCCTAAGAGCACCACCGATATTGAAGGGCCTGGATTCCAAGAAGTTTGTTCAAAAACCTTTCCCTCCGAGTGGAGCTCCGAAGCCGATCCCAAAGAAGTTCCGCATCCCCCAAATTCCTACGTACAATGGAACAACTGATCCAAATGAACATGTGATCTCCTACATGTGCGCCATCAAACGGAACGACTTGGAAAATGATGAGATCGAGTATGTCCTGCTGAAAATTTTCGGAGAGATCTTGTCAAAAGGAGTTATATGGTATCACAAGTTACCCCCTAATTCTATTGACTCATTTGCTATGCTTGCAGAAGCCTTCGTGAAAGCACACGCCGGGGCCATCAAGGTCAAAACCAGGAAGTCAGACCTTTTCAAAGTGAAGCAAAGAGATAACGAGATGCTCAGGGAATTCGTGTCCCGTTTTCAGATGGAAAGAATGACTCTGCCTTCGGTTACGGACGATTGGGTTGTTCAGGCCTTCACCCAAGGACTCAATACTCGAAGCTCATTGGCTTCACAGTAGTTGAAACAAAATATGATAGAATACCCAGCGATAACTTGGGCCGACGTCCATAACAGGTACCAATAAAAAATCAGGGTCGAAGTTGATCAGCTCGGTGCTCCTTCCGGGTCTGTTTATCCTGTCAGAGCTAGTGACAGATTCAAAAGAGACATTGATCGTGAACCAAGATCAAACAGAGATCGGTATCAACTATACAATGAAGATCGAAGGGGTAATGGGTCTGACGAAACCTTGTGAGAAGTGAAAGAATAAGCGATCGAGGTCAAAATAATCAGGGACTCATGAGCAAAAGAGGTTTGGACAGACCCGTCGGGCATAAGGAAACGACGAGGTTATCGGAGTACAACTTCAACATTGACGCTGCTACCATTGGACACATCAAAGACACCAATGTGACCTCGACCTTTACAGTCCGACCATGCCTAAAGGGACCCCAACCTAATGTGTAAATATCATGGAACTCACGGCCATAGAACTGAAGACTACCGACAACTGATAGAAGAAGTAGCGCCGTTATTCAACAACGGACACCTCCAAGAGTTCCTGAGTGATCGAGCCAAAAGTCACTTGAGGAATAGGGACTCAAATAAGCGGTGGAGCTAGAGGAACCTCAGCACGTCATTAACATGATCATTGGTGGGGTCGACGTCCCCCAGGGGCCGATGTTAAAGCGCACCAAAGTGTCCATCACAAGGGAAAAACGGACTCGAGATTACGTGCCAGAAGGAATCGTATCTTTAAACGACGAGGACGCTGAAGGCATCGTGCAACCCCACAATGATGCACTGGTAATATCTGTACTCATAAATAAATCTCGAGTTAAGCGTGTGTTAATTGATCCAGGTAGCTCGGCCAATATCATCGGATCGAGGGTCGTAGAGCAGCTGAGTCTACAAGACCAAATTGTGCCTGTTGTCCGAGTTCTAAACGGATTCAACATGGAATGTGAGACCACTAAAGGGGAGATAACACTACCGGCGAACACCGCCGGAACCGTTCAGGAAACAAAGTTCTACATGATCGAAGGAAATATGAGTTACAATCCTCTGTTCGGGAGGCCATGGATTCACAACATGAGGGAAATACCCTCGACAGTTAACCAGGTGTTGAAATTCTCAAAAACGGGAGGGATTAAAACAGTTTACGGAGAGCAACCAACCACAAAAGAGATCTTCGTACTCGATAAGGTGGTCCCAATATTCGCACTCTTAAAATCAAAGAACCCGAGTTCGGTCACCAAGGAAGAAACCAAATAGCAGTCATTGATACCGGTTCCAACCGAGCCAGAAAGCAGAGGACAAGCGAGGATGACGACTACAGAGTTCACAGGTCTTTCATAACCCCTGACGATTCCGATGCCATCAAGTTAATGGTAGAGGAGCTAGAGCATCATATTGATCGAGCACCTGCCCGATCTGAAGGTATACCTAGGCACGGGGTTAAGTCCCGAGCTCAAAACAAAGCTCATTATATTCCTTATAACTAACATAGGTTGTATCGCTTGGTTCCAACTTGACATGACATGGATCCCGCCGGAAATAACTACTCACAAGCTAAGCCTGGATCTGAAGTTTCACCCGGTCAAACAGAAAAGGAGGCCTCAGTCCGAAGTCAAGCATGCATTCATCAAAGAAACGTAATGCCATTCGGACTAAAAAATGCCGGCGCCACTTACCAACGCCTAGTAAAAAAACATGGCCAAGCAAATGCACTAATGAGAGAGGCTCTGGTGATAGAGAGAGAAAGTGAGGCGAAGAACACGAAGCTCTCATCGCCATCCATGGCGACGCCGGCCGGAGCCCAACCGGCTGGCGAACCTCCTCCCCTCACTTCCCAAACTCCCACCACAAATACAACCAGTCAACAACCCCTAGACTACAGTCGTCTACTCAGACCTTCAACCCTAAACTCGCCCCCAACAGTAAACCCTAACTCGACAGCACAAATCGAGCCAATACCTTTCAAAAGAGCAAGTTTCTTGCAAGGTCAGCCCTATGTCAAATTTACAGAAGCCGAAGTTGATGGAATGAACATAATCGAAGGCCTTCAATATGCAGTAATTGGTAACTTTTCTTATTGGTGCCCTGACATTCAAGAGCTGCACAGGTTATTTCCTGCTCAGTGTGGAATTAAAGGCGACTGTAACATTGGGCTCCTCAGAGACAGGCACGTGCTAATTCGATTGACGCTATGGCAAGACTTCATCAACTTTACATCGAAGGTAGTATATTATTTGAAAGCAAAAGATGGATACGAATATCAGGTGACGACATTGATTTATGATGCCAAATTCAAAGAAGGAGAAGAAACGTCCAAAGCAATGACTTGGATTTCATTCCCTAATCTGCTACCTACTTACTTTGTTAAAGAATGCCTCTTTTCTTTAGCCTCAGCAGTTGTTTCATGACCCAAACTGGAGGGCCATGACTGGCACCCAGGTCGTACTTGCCGAGCACCAACGCACATTTTATCTAACTTTTGTTATTATATATAAGGGCCGATGAAATCAATATAAATGGTAGACATGAATCCTAAACAACCAACAATGGAAGATAATGGCATGAACATATATATCATGAGCCGACAAGGCTGTCATGAAGCTACATATAAGGTACGAGCTGACAAGCTGCCATGAGAGACCATACAACAAAAATTAGTCGACAAGGCAATCCAAACTATACATGAGTCGACACATGTCTATGAGCCTCTAAAGGAACATAAGTGATGCAATATTGCCGGAACAGGGCCCCGACATACCTATAACGCCTATAACAAAAATGCATACCAAGACCACGACAAGTCCGAAAAAGGGATCTTGTCAATAACCGCTGAACTGGGCAGCCTACTGTGGTGGGGGAGCTTCGCCTACCTGTCTATCAGGACCTGCAGCACGACATGCAGCGTCCACAAATAAAAGGACGTCAGTACGAATAAAGTACTGAGTATGTAAGGCAAGAAAGCATAAGTAAGAACAATAATGTAAAAAGGGATAGAGAATATACAACCTGTAACATCTAGGTACCTCTGAGGGCTACTGACATGATGCATGATGCATATATATATATATATATATATATACACACACACATAAGCTTTTAAAACATACGCCTCTGTGGGCATCATTATCATCATATCGTACCCAGCCCTAATAAGCTCGGTAAAAACGTACCCAGCCATCATAAGGCTCGGTAGAATCATACCCGGCCACGTGGAGCTCGGTAAAACCCAACTGATTA
>MCJB01043942.1:25441-54697 GCA_002018475.1 Nicotiana obtusifolia | reverse complement strand
CGACCCGCAGTGATCGTTCCTCATTTTTAGGCATTTTCAGGCAATAAAACGAGAACTCGGCTCGATTTCTATATTTTCGTGTGCTATAGCCCACGCTTTTTGCGTGGCCCTGGGAATCCGGACCCCGACCCCCTAAAATTTATCCGGACAATAGGGAAGGACCAAAGGAATGTGTGGTAGCGACCCGCAGTGACCGTTCCTCATATTGTTGCATTTTTTAGACAATAAAACGAGAACTCGACTCAATTTTTATATTTTCGTGTGCTATGGCACACGCCTTTTGCGTGGCCCGGGAAATCCGGACCCCGACCCCCTAAAATTTATCCGGATATTAGAGAAGGACCTAAGGAATATGTGACAGTGAGCCGTAGTGATCGTTCCTCATTTTTTTGCATTTTTAGGCAATAAAACAAGAACTCGCGCCGATTTCTATATTTTCGTGTGCTATGGCACACGCCTTTTGCGTGGCCCCGGGAATTCGGATCCCGACACCCTAAAATTTATTCGGATATTAAGGAAGGACCTAAGGAACGTGTGGTAGCGACCCGCAGTGACGTTCCTTATATTTTGGCATTTTTAGACAATAAAACGAGAACTCGACTCGATTTCTATATTTTCTTGTGCTATGGCACATGCCTTTTGCGTGGCCCACGGAATTCGGACCCCGACACCCTAAAATTTATCCAGAAATTATGGAAGGACCTAAGGAACGTGTGACAGCAACCCGCAGTGATCATTCCTCATTTTTTTGCATCTTTAGGCAATAAAACAAGAACTCGCGCCGATTTCTATATTTTCGTGTGCTATAGCCCACGCCTTTTGCGTGGCCCCGGGAATCCGGACCCCGACCCCTTAAAATTTATCCAGATATTAGAGAAGGACCTAAGGAATGTGTGGTAGCGACCCGCAGTGACCGTTCCTTATATTTTGGCATTTTTAGACAATAAAATGAGAACTCGGCTCGATTTCTATATTTTCGTGTGCTATAGCCCATGCCTTTTGCATGGCCCCGAGAATCCGGACCCCGACCCCCTAAAATTTATCTGGACATTAAATAAGGACCTAAGGAACGAGTGGTAGTGACCCGTAGTGACCGTTCCTCATATTTTGACATTTTAAGACAATAAAACGAGAACTCGACTCGATTTCTATATTTTCGTGTGCTATAGCCCATGCCTTTTGCATGGCCCCGAGAATCCGGACCCCGACCCCCTAAAATTTATCTGGACATTAAATAAGGACCTAAGGAACGAGTGGTAGTGACCCGTAGTGACCGTTCCTCATATTTTGACATTTTAAGACAATAAAACGAGAACTCGACTCGATTTCTATATTTTCGTGTGCTATGGCACACGCCTTTTGCGTGACCCAGGAAATCCGAACCCCGACCCCCTAAAATTTATCTGAATATTTAGGAAGGACCTAAGGAAAGTGTGGTAGTGACCCGCAGTGACCATTCCTCATATTTTGGCATTTTTAGACAATAAAACGAGAACTCGGCTCGATTTCTATATTTTCGTGTGCTATGGCACATGCCTTTTGCGTGGCCACGGGAATCCGGACCCCGACACCCTAATAGTTATCCGGATATTAGAGAAGGACCTAAGGAACGTGTGACAGTGAGCCGCAGTGATCGTTCCTCATTTTTTTGCATTTTTAGGCAATAAAACAAGAACTCGCGCCGATTTCTATATTTTCGTGTGCTATTGCCCATGCCTTTTGCGTGGCCCCGGGAATCTGGATCCCGACCCCCTAAAATTTATCCTGACAATAGGGAAGGACAAAAGGAATATGTGGTAGCGACCCGCAGTGACCGTTCCTCATATTTTTTTCATTTTTAGACAACAAAACGAGAACTCGACTCGATTTCTATATTTTCGTGTGCTATGGCACACGCCTTTTGCGTGGCCCCGGGAATCCGGACCCTGACCCCCTAAAATTTATCCGGATATTAGGGAAGGACCTAAGGAATGTGTGGTAGTGACCCGTAGTGACCGTTCCTCATATTTTGGCATTTTTAGACAATAAAACGAGAACTAAGCTCGATTTCTATATTTTCGTTGCGTGGCCCAGGGAATCCTGACCCCGACCCCCTAAATTTATCCGGACAATAGGGAAGGACAAAAGGAATGTGTGGTAGCGACTCACAGTCACCGTTCCTCATATTGTTGCATTTTTTAGACAATAAAACGAGAACTCGACTTGATTTCTATATTTTCGTGTGCTATGGCACACGCCTTTTGCGTGGCCTGGGGTATCCGGACCCCGACCCCCTAAAATTTATTCTGATATTAGGGAAGGACATAAGGAACGTGTGGTAGTGACCCTCAGTGACCGTTCCTCATATTTTTCCATTTTTAGACAACAAAACAAGAACTCGCGCCGATATCTATATTTTTGTGTGCTCTAGCCCACGCCTTTAGCGTGGCCCCGGAAATCCAGACCCCGACCCCCTAAAATTTATCTGGATATTAGGGAAGGACCTAAGGAACATTTGGTAGCGACCCGCAGTGACCGTTCCTCATATTTTTGCATTTTTAGACAACAAAACGAGAACTCGGCTCGATTTCTATATTTTCGTGTGCTATAGCCCATGCCTTTTGCGTGGCCCCGAGAATCCGGACCCCGGCCCCCTAAAATTATCCGGACAATAGGGAAGGACCAAAGGAACGTGTGGTAGCGACATGCAGCGACCGTTCCTCATATTTTGGCATTTTTAGACATCAAAACAAGAACTCGACTCGATTTCTATATTTTCGTGTGCTATGGCACACGCCTTTTGCGTGGCCCCGGGAATCCGGACCCCGACACCCTAAAATTTATCCAGAAATTTTGGAAGGACCTAAGGAACGTGTGACAGCGACCCGTAGTGATCGTTCCTCATTTTTTTGCATTTTTAGGCAATAAAACAAGAACTCACGCCGATTTCTATATTTTCGTGTGGTATAGCCCACGCCTTTTGCGTGGCCCCAGGAATCCGGACCCCGACCCCCTAAAATTTATCCGGACAATAAGGAAGGACCAAAGGAATGTGTGGAAGCGACCCGCAGTGATCGTTCCTCATTTTTTTGCATTTTTAGGCAATAAAACAAGAACTCGCGCCGATTTCTATATTTTCGTGTGCTATAGCCCACGCCTTTTGCGTGGCCCCGGGAATCCGGATCCCGACCCCCTAAAATTTATCCAGATATTATAGAAGGACCTAAGGAATGTGTGTTAGCGACCTGCAGTGAACGTTCCTTATATTTTGGCATTTTTAGACAATAAAATGAGAACTCAACTCGATTTCTATATTTTCGTGTGCTATAGCCCATGCCTTTTGCGTGACCCCGAGATTCCGGACCCCGACCCCCTAAAATTTATCTGGACATTAAGGAAGGACCTAAGGAACGTGTGGTAGCGACCCGCAGTGACCGTTCCTCTTATTTTGACATTTTTAGACAATAAAACGAGAACTCGCGCCGATTTCTATATTTTCGTGTGCTATAGCCCACGCCTTTTGCGTGGCCCTGGGAATCCGGACCCCGACCCCCTAAAATTTATCCGGACATTAGGGAAGGACCTAAGGAACGTGTGGTAGCGACCCTCAGTTACCGTTCCTTATATTTTTGCATTTTTAGACAATAAAACGAGAACTCGACTCGATTTCTATATTTTCGTGTGCTATGGCACACGCCTTTTACGGGGCCCGGGAAATACGAATCCCGACCCCCTAAAATTTATCCGGATATTAGGGAAGGACCTAAGGAACGTGTGGTAGCGACCCGCAGTGACCGTTCCTTATATTTTGACATTTTTTGACAATAAAACGAGAACTCGATTCGATTTCTATATTTTCGTGTGCTATGGCACACGCCTTTTGCGTGGCCCCGGGTATCCGGATCCCGACCCCCTAAAATTTATCCGGACATTAGGGAAGGACCTAAGGAACGTGTGGTAGCGACCCGCAGTTACCGTTCCTTATATTTTTTTATTTTTAGACAACAAAACGAGAACTCACGCCGATTTCTATATTTTCGTGTGCTATAGCCCACGCCTTTTGCGTGGCCCCGGGAATCCGGACTCCAACCCCCTAAAATTTATCCGGATATTAGGGAAGGTCCTAAGGAACGTGTGGTAGCAACCCGCAGTGACCGTTCAACATATTTTTGCATTTTTAGACAACAAAACGAGAACTCGGCTCGATTTCTATATTTTCGTGTGCTATAGCATACGCCTTTTGCGTGGCCCCGGGAATCCGGTCCCCGACCCCCCAAATTTATCCGGACAATAGGGAAGGACCAAAGGAACGTGTGGTATCGACCCGCATTGACCGTTCCTCATATTTTGGCATTTTTAGACAATAAAACGAGAACTCGACTCACTTTCTATATTTTCGTGTGCTATGGCACACGCCTTTTGCGTGGCCCCGGGTATCCGGACCCCGACCCCCTAAAATTTATTCGGATATTAGTGAAAGATCTAAGGAATATGTGGTAGCGACCCGCAGTGACCGTTCCTCATATTTTTGCATTTTTAGACAACAAAACGAGAATTCGCGCCGATTTCTATATTTTTGTGTGCTATAGCCCACGCTTTTTGGGTGGCCCCGGGAATCCGGACCCCGACCCCCTAAAATTTATCCAGAAATTAGGGAAGGACCTAAGGAACGTGTGACGGCGACCTGCAGTGATCGTTCCTCATTTTTCGAGAACTCGCGCCGATTTCTGTATTTTCATGTGCTATAGCCCACGCCTTTTGCATGGCCCCGGGAATCTGGACCCCGACTCCCTAAAATTTTTTCGGATATTAGGGAAGGACCTAAGGAATGTGTGGTAGCGACCCGCAGTGACCGTTCCTCATATTTTGGCATTTTTAGACAATAAAACGAGAATTCGGCTCGATTTCTATATTTTCGTGTGCTATAGCCCATGCCTTTTGCGTGGCCCCGAGAATCCGTACCCCCACCCCCTAAAATTTATCCGGACAATAGGGAAGGACCAAAGGAATGTGTGGTAGCAACCCGCAGTGACCGTTCCTCATATTTTTGCATTTTTAGACAACAAAACGAGAACTCGGCTCGATTTCTATATTTTTGTGTGCTCTAGCCCACGCCTTTTGCGTGGCCCCGGGAATCCGGACCCCGACCCCCTAAAATTTATCTGGACAATAGGGAAGGACCAAAGGAATATGTGGTAGCGATCCGCAGTGACCGTTCCTCATATTTTTGCATTTTTAGACAACAAAACGAGAACTCGATTCGATTTCTATATTTTCGTGTGCTATGGCACACGCCTTTTGCGTGGCCCCGGGAATCCGGACCCCAACCCCCTAAAATTTATCCGTATATTAGGGAAGGACCTAAGGAATGTGTGGTAGTGACCCGTAGTGACCATTCCTCATATTTTGGCATTTTTAGACAATTAAAAGAGAACTCAGCTCGATTTCTATATTTTCGTTGCGTGGCCCAGGGAATCCGGACCCCGACCCCCTAAAATTTATCCGGACAATAGGGAAGGACCAAAGGAATGTGTGGTAGCGACCCGCAGTGACCGCTCCTCGTATTTTTGCATTTTTAGACAATAAAACGTGAACTCTACTCGATTTTTATATTTTTGTGTGCTATGGCACACGCCTTTTGCGTGGCCCCGGGTATCCGGACCCCGACCCCCTAAAATTTATTCGGATATTAGGGAAGGAACTAAGGAACGTGTGGTAGCGACCTGCAGTGACCGTTCCTCATATTTTTGCATTTTTAGACAACAAAACAAGAACTCGGCTCGATTTCTATATTTTTGTGTGCTCTAGCCCACGCCTTTTGCGTGGCCCCGGGAATCCGGACCCCGACCCCCTAAAGTTTATCCGGATATTAGGGAAGGACCTAAGGAACATGTGGTAGCGACCCGCAGTGACAGTTCCTCATTTTTAGGCATTTTCAGGCAATAAAACGAGAACTCGCCTCGATTTCTATATTTTCGTGTACTATAGCCCACGCCTTTTGGGTGGCACCAGGAATCCGGACCCCGACCCCCTAAAATTTATCCGGACAATAGGTAAGGACCTAAGGAACGTGTGGTAGCGACCCGCAGTGATCGTTCCTCATTTTTAGGCATTTTCACGCAATAAAACGAGAACTCGGCTCGATTTCTATATTTTCGTGTGCTATAGCCCACGCTTTTTGCGTGGCCCTGGGAATCCGGACCCCGACCCCCTAAAGTTTATCCGGATATTAGGGACAGACCTAGGGAACGTGTGGTAGCGACCCGCAGTGACCGTTCCTCATATTTTTGCATTTTTAGACAACAAATTGAGAATTCGGCTCGATTTCTATATTTTTGTGTGCAGACCACGCTTTTTGCGTGGCCCCGGGAATCCGGACCCCGACCCCCTAAAATTTATCCAGATATTAGGGAAGGACCTAAGGAACATGTGGTAGCGACCCGCAGTGACCGTTCCTCATATTTTTACATTTTTAGACAACAAAACAAGAACTCGGCTCGATTTCTATATTTTCATGTGCTATAGCCCGTGCATTTTGCGTGGCCCCGAGAATCAGGACCCCGACCCTGTAAAATTTATCCGGTCAACAGAGATGGACCTAAGGAACGTGTGGTAGCGACCCGCAGTGATCGTTCCTCATTTTTCGAGAACTCGCGCAGATTTCTGTATTTTCATGTGCTATAGCTCACGCCTTTTGCGTGGCCCCGGGAATCCGGACCCCGACCCCCTAAACTTTATCCGGATATTAGGGAAGGACCTAGGGAATATGTGGTAGCGACCCGCAGTGACCGTTCCTTATATTTTGGTATTTTTAGACAATAAAACGAGAACTCGGCTCGATTTCTATATTTTTGTGTGCAGCCCACGCCTTTTGCGTGGCCCCGGGAATCCGGATCACGACCCCCTAAAATTTATCCAGATATTAGAGAAGGACCTAAGGAATGTGTGGTAGCTACCTGCAGTGAACGTTCCTTATATTTTGGCATTTTTAGACAATAAAACGAGAACTCAACTCGATTTCTATATTTTCGTGTGCTATAGCCCATGTCTTTTGCGTGGCCCCGAGATTCCGGACCCCGACCCCCTAAAATTTATCTGGACATTAAGGAATGACCTAAGGAACGTGTGGTAGCGACCCGCAGTGACCGTTCCTCTTATTTTGACATTTTTAGACAATAAAACGAGAACTCGACTCGATTTCTATATTTTCGTGTGCTATGGCACACGCCTTTTGCGTGGCCCGGGAAATCCGGACCCCGACCCTTTATCCAGATATTAGGGAAGGACCTAGGGAATGTGTGGTAGCAACCCGCAGTGACCGTTCCTCATATTTTTGCATTTTTAGACAACAAAACGAGAATTCGGCTCGATTTCTATATTTTTGTGTGCAGCCCACGCCTTTTGCGTGGCCCCGGGAATCCGGACCCCGACCTCCTAAAATTTATCCGGATATTAGGGAAGGACCTAAGGAACATGTGGTAGCAACCCGCAGTGACCGTTCCTCATATTTTTACATTTTTAGACAACAAAACAAGAACTCGGCTCGATTTCTATATTTTCGTGTGCTATAGCCCGTGCATTTTGCGTGGCCCCGAGAATCAGGATCCCGACCCCGTAAAATTTATCCGGACAACAGAGATGGACCTAAGGAACGTGTGGTAGCGACCCGCAGTGATCGTTCCTCATATTTTTGCATTTTTTGACAACAAAACGAGAACTCAGCTCGATTTCTATATTTTTGTGTGCCACGCCTTTTGCGTGGCTCGGGAATCCGGACCCCGACCCCCTAAAATTTATCCGGACAAAAGGGAAGGACCAAAGGAATATGTGGTAGCGACCCGCAGTGACCGTTCCTCATATTTTTGCATTTATAGACAACAAAACGAGAACTCGACTCGATTTCTATATTTTCGTGTGCTATATGGCACACGCCTTTTGCGTGGCCCCGGGAATCCGGACCCCGACCCCCTAAAATTTATCCGGATATTAGGGAAGGACCTAAGGAATGTGTGGTAGTGACCCGTAGTGACCGTTCCTCATTTTTTTGCATTTTTAGGCAATAAAACAAGAACTCACGCCGATTTCTATATTTTCGTGTGGTATAGCCCACGCCTTTTGCGTGGCCCAGGGAATCCGGACCCCGACCCCCTAAAATTTATCCAGACAATAGGGAAGGACCAAAGGAATGTGTGGTAGCAACCCGCAGTGACCGTTCCTCTTATTTTGACATTTTTAGACAATAAAACGAGAACTCAGCTTGATTTCTATATTTTCGTTGCGTGGCACAGGGAATCCGGACCCCGACCCCCTAAAATTTATCCGGATATTAGGGAAGGACCTAAGGAATGGGTGGTAGTGACCCATAGTGACCGTTCCTCATATTTTGGCATTTTTAGACAATAAAACGAGAACTCAGCTCGATTTCTATATTTTCGTTGCGTGGCCCTGGGAATCCGGACCCCGACCACCTAAAATTTATCCGGACAATAGGGAAGGACCAAAGGAATGTGTGGTAGCGACCCGCAGTGACCATTCCTCATATTTTTGCATTTTTAGACAATAAAACAAGAACTCGACTCGATTTTTATATTTTTGTGTGCTATGGCACACGCCATTTGCGTGGCCCCGGGTATCCAGACCCCGACCCCATAAATTTTATTCGGATATTAGGAAAGGAACGTGTGGTAGCGACCCGCAGTGACCGTTCCTCATATTTTTGCATTTTTAGACAACAAAACAAGAACTCGCGCCGATTTCTATATTTTCGTGTGCTATAGCCCACGCCTTTTGCGTGGTCCCGGGAATATGAACCCCGACCCCCTAAAATTTATCCGGATATTAGGGAAGGACCTAAGGAATGTGTGGTAGCGACCCATAGTGACCGTTCCTCATATTTTGGCATTTTTAGGCAATAAAACAAGAACTCACGCCGATTTCTATATTTTCGTGTGGTATAGCCCACGCCTTTTGCGTGGCCCAGGGAATCCGGACCCCGACCCCCTAAAATTTATCCGGACAATAGGGAAGGACCAAAGGAATGTGTGGTAGCGACCCGCAGTGACCATTCCTCATATTTTTGCATTTTTAGACAATAAAACGAGAACTCGACTCGATTTTTATATTTTTGTGTGCTATGGCACACGCCATTTGCGTGGCCCCGGGTATCCAGACCCCGACCCCATAAATTTTATTCGGATATTAGGAAAGGAACGTGTGGTAGCGACCCGCAGTGACCGTTCCTCATATTTTTGCATTTTTAGACAACAAAACAAGAACTCGCGCCGATTTCTATATTTTTGTGTGCTCTAGCCCAAGCCTTTTGCGTGGCCCCGGGAATCCGGACCCCGACCCCCTAAAATTAATCCGGATATTATGGAAGGACCTAAGGAACGTGTGGTAGCGACCCGCAGTGACCGTTCCTCATATTTTTGCATTTTAGACAACAAAACGAGAACTCGGCTTGATTTCTATATTTTTGTGTGCAGCCCACGCCTTTTGCGTGGTCCCGGGAATCCGGACCCCGACCCCGTAAAATTTATCCGGACATTAGGGAAGAACCTAAGGAACATGTGTTAGCGACCGGCAGTGACCGTTCCTTATATTTTTGCATTTTTAGACAACAAAACAAGAACTCGGCTCGATTTCTATATTTTCGTGTGCTATAGCCCGTGCCTTTTGCGTGGCCCTGAGAATCAGGACCCCGACCCCCTAAAATTTATCCGCACAACAGAGATGGACCAAAGGAACGTGTGGTAGCGACCCGCAGTGACCGTTCCTCATATTTTGACATTTTTAGACAATAAAACGAGAATTCGACTCGATTTCTATATCCTTTCCGGGAATCCGGACCCCGACCCCCTAAAATTTATCCAGAAATTAGGGAAGGACCTAAGAATGTGTGACAGCGACCCGCAGTGATCGTTCCTCATTTTTTTGCATTTTTAGGCAATAAAACAAGAACTCGCGCCGATTTCTATATTTTCGTGTGCTATTTTCCACGCCTTTTGCGTGGCCCCGGGAATCCGGATCCCGACCCTATAAAATTTATCCAGATATTAGGGAAGGACCTAAGGAATGTGTCGTAGCGACCCGCAGTGAACGTTCCTTATATTTTGGCATTTTTAGACAATAAAACGAGAACTCGGCTCGATTTCTATATTTTTGTGTGCTATAGCCCATGCCTTTTGCGTGGCCCCGAGAATCCGGACCCCGACCCCCTAAAATTTATCTGGGCATTAAGGAAGGACCTAAGGAACGTGTGGTAGCGACCCGCAGTGACCGTTCCTCATATTTTGACATTTTTAGATGATAAAACGAGAACTCGACTCGATTTCTATATTTTCGTGTGCTATGGCACACGCCTTTTGCGTGGCCCAGGAAATCCGGACCCCCACCCCCTAAAATTTATCCGGATATTAGAGAAGGACCTAAGGAACGTGTGACAGCGAGCCGCAGTGATCGTTCCTCATTGTTTTGCATTTTTAGGCAATAAAACAAGAACTCGCGCCGATTTTTATATTTTCGTGTGCTATTGCCCACGCCTTTTGCGTGGCCCCGGGAATCCAGATCCCGACCCCCTAAAATTTATTCGGAAATTAGGGAAGGACCTAAGGAACGTCTGGTAGCGACCCGCAGTTACCGTTCCTTATATTATGGCATTTTTAGGCAATAAAATTAGAACTCGCACCGATTTCTATATTTTCGTGTGCTATGGCAAACGCCTTTTGCGTGGCCCCGGGAATCCGGATCCCGACCCCCTAAAATTTATTTGGATATTAGTGAAGGACCCAAGGAATGTGTGGTAGCGACCCGCAGTGACCGTTCCTTATATTTTGGCATTTTTAGACAATAAAATGAGAACTCGGCTCGATTTTTATATTTTCGTGTGCTATAGCCCATGCCTTTTGCATGGCCCCGTGAATCCGGACCCCGACCCCCTAAAATTTATCTGGACATTAAGGAAGGACCTAAGGAACGTGTGGCAGCGACCCGCAGTGACCGTTCTTCATATTTTGACATTTTTAGACAATAAAACGACAACTCGACTCGATTTCTAATTTTCGTGTGCTATGGCACACGCCTTTTGCGTGGCCCAGAAAATCCGGACCCCGACCCCCTAAAATTTATCCGGATATTAAGGGAGGACCTAAGAAACGTGTGATAGCGAGCCGCAGTGATCGTTCCTCATTGTTTTGCATTTTTAGGCAATAAAACAAGAACTCGCGCCGATTTCTATATTTTCGTGTGCTATTGCCCTCGCCTTTTGCGTGGCCCCGGGAATCCGGATCCCGACCCCCTAAAATTTATCCGGATATTAGGGAAGGACCTAAGGAACGTGTGATAGCGACCCGCAACCGTTCCTCATATTTTTGCATTTTTAGACAACAACACGCGAACTCGCGCCGATTTCTATATTTTCGTGTGCTATACCCACGCCTTTTGCGTGGTCACGGGAATCTGAACTCCGACCACATAAAATTTATCCGGATATTAGGGAAGGACCTAAGGAACGTGTGGTAGCGACCTGCAGTGAACGTTCCTCATATTTATGCAGTTTTAGACAACAAAACGAGAACTCGCGCCGATTTCTATATTTTCGTGTGCTATCGCCCACGCCTTTTGCGTGGTCCCGGGAATCCTGACCCCGACCCCGTAAAATTTATCCGGATAGTAGGGAAGGGCCTAAGGAACGTGTGGTAGCGACCCGCAGTGACCGTTCCTCATAGTTTTGCATTTTTAGACAACAAAACGAGAACTCGACTCGATTTCTATAATTTCGTATGCTATGGCACACGCCTTTTGCGTGGCGCCGGGAATCCAGACCCAGACCCCCAAAAATTTATCTGGACATTAAGGAAGGACCTAAGGAAAGTGTGGTAGCGACCCGCAGTGACCGTTACTCATATTTTTGCATTTTTAGACAACAAAACGAGAACTCAGCTCGATTTCTATATTTTTGTGTGCTCTAGCCCACGCCTTTTGCGAGGCCCCGGGAATCCGGACCCCGACCCTCTAAAATTTATCCGGACAAAAGGGAAGGACCAAAGGAATATGTGGTAGCGACCCGCAGTGACCGTTCCTCATATTTTTGCATTTTTAGACAATAAAACGAGAACTCGGCTCGATTTCTATATTTTCGTGTGCTATGGCCCACGCCTTTTGCGTGGCCCCGGGAATCCGGACCCCGACCCCCTAAAATTTATCCGGATATTAGGGAAGGACCTAAGGAACGTGTGGTAGCGACCCGCAGTGACCGTTCCTCATATTTTTGCATTTTTAGACAATAAAACGAGAACTCAGCTCGATTTCTATATTTTCGTTGCGTGGCCCAGGAATCCGGACCCCGACCCCCTAAAATTTATCCTTACATTAGGGAAGGACCTAAGGAATGTGTGGTAGCGATCAGCATTGACCGTTCCTCATATTTTGGCATTTTTAGACAATAAAACGAGAACTCGGCTCGATTTCTATATTTTCGTGTGCTATAGCATACGCCTTTTGCGTGGCCCTGGGAATCCGGACCCCGACCCTGAAAATTTATCCGGACAATAGGAAAGGACCAAAGGAACGTGTTGTAGCGACCCGCAGTGACCGTTCCTCATATTTTTGCATTTTTAGGCAATAAAACGAGAACTCGCGCCGATTTCTATATTTTCGTGTGCTATAGCCCACGCCTTTTGTGGCGCCTCGGGAATCCGGACCCGGACCCCATAAAATTTATCCGGACAATAGGAAAGGACCAAAGGAACGTGTTGTAGCGACCCGCAGTGACCGTTCCTCATATTTTGGCATTTTTAGACAATAAAACGAGAACTCGGCTCGATTTCTATATTTTCGTGTGCTATAGCCCATGCCTTTTGCGTGGCCCCGAGAATCCAGACCCCGACCCCCAAAAATTTATCTGGACATTAAGGAAGGACCTAAGGAACGTGTGGTAGCGACCCGCAGTGACCTTTCCTCATATTTTGGCATTTTTAGACAGTAAAACGAGAACTCGATTCGATTTCTATATTTTCGTGTGCTATGGCACACGCCTTTTGCGTGGCCCCGGGAATCCGGACCCCGACCCCCTAAAATTTATTCAGATATTAGGGAAGGACCTAAGGAACGTGTGGTAGCGACCCGCAGTGACCGTTCCTCATATTTTTGCATTTTTAGATAACAAAACGAGAACTCGCGCTGATTTCTATATTTTTATGTGCTATAGCCCACGCCTTTTGCGTGGCCCCGGGAATCCGGACCCCGACCCCTAAAATTTATCCGGACATTAGGGAAGGACCTAAGGAACGTGTGACAGCGATCCGCAGTGACCTTTCCTCATGTTTTGGCATTTTTAGGCAACAAAACGATAACTCGCGCCGATTTCTATATTTTCGTGTGCTATTATAGCCCACTCTTTTTGCGTGGCCCCGAGATTCCGGACCCCGACCCCCTAAAAACTTTTCGGAATTTAGGGAAGGATCCAAGGAACGTGTGACAGCGACCCGCAGTGACCTTTCCTCATTTTTTGGCATTTTTAAGCAACAAAACGAGAACTCGCGCCGATTTCTATATTTTCGTGTGCTATAGCCCACGCCTTTTGCGTGGCCCCTAAAATCTGGACCCTGACCCCCTAAAATTTATCCGAAAATTAGGGAAAGACCTAAGGAACGTGTGACAGCGACCCGCAGTGATTGTTCCTCATTTTTTGGCGTTTTTAAGCAACAAAATGAGAACTTGCGCAGATTTCTATATTTTCGTATGCTATAACTCACGCTTTTTGCATGGCCCCGAGAAAGTTATATACGTCACATTCCTTGAGGTCCAGTCTTTCCAGACCTTACGGGAATACGAAATACCTAATGCACCAAGCTGTACTTTTTGAGATTATATCTAAATGTGTTATGTTGTAGTAAATGTGGAAACTCATAACTCTTAAACTTTTCGGTGCACATTGAAGTGATTTCAACATCAATTCATAAATTAAATTATTTAACTATATAGTTTGAGTTGGAAAGTGACATGTAAAAAAAACGTGCTCTCCGTTTATATGACCCAGCCAAATAACGTGGTCCATTTAATATATTGACCACTATATTGCAAAAGTATTACTTGATGACTATAACTACTTCAACATAGTCATAGTTCTTGTACACATACTTGTTATTAACTTAATTTTACTTTTTTTGGTAATTAATTTTTTGTTTATTAACTTAATAAAACTAGAGGTTGATGATACAGAACTATTTTAAAAAGGGTGTTCAAAACTAAAAAAAATTGATTTTTAGATTGTGTATTTTATAAAAATAATATTAGAGCAGAAATTAGGGCGATAAAAGTGCTGTAAAAAAGATGGCAAAAAAAGAAAAATAAAAAGCAGAAAAAGTTGAAAATTCCTAATCAGATCTAATCATATTCTAATATTAGCAGATCACACCACTATTCCTAAAGCCCTAACCCCAAAACTGGTTTTGCACCATCATCCTTTAAGTTTTAAGTAATTACAAAATCCCTCCAAAATAATTTTCACCAATTTTCTACATTGTCCCAATTTCCAAACAAGTCTTCCCCCAGAAGCTTACCGCACTTAGCTTCATCATCATCGTCGTCGTCGTCCATCTTTTCACCGCCATAACAACCAAACAACTCCTCATCGTCCATTTGTTTAACCCAATTCCACGACGCCACGTCATCACCATTTTCTTCCATCCATCCACCTGCCTCATCGGCGTCTGAACCCCACGCGACACATTTTCCTTTAATCGCCTCGAATAAAATCCCATTTAAGCTCCCCCTGTCAACACTCGCCATGGCCGAAGAGTCCAAGTCGGAAAATGACGAGCCACATGACTCCTCGTTGCCGTTTATAGTAATATAACCCGACGAGGACTGTACGATCACCGGCGGGGTGTACGGGTTTTCAATGAACCTCACTCTGAACGACTGCTCAAACGACGCAGTATCAGGGTCCAGTACCTTGGAAAGCTCAGTCATTTTCTCGTCGTCCAAGCTTAACCAAGCCATCATATCGCCTTCTTCTTCTTCATCCTCATTTTGCATTTTAGCTCTTTCACCTGTGGTCGTGTCGGCGCCAGAATCAGTACTCCCATGTGTTTTCCGGTTAGCTTTTTCCATTAGGTATAGAGAGCTTAGACTGTTCTAGAGAAGAGTGAGCTTAAATGGAAAACATTTTTCAGTGTGCAGAGATTTCTTTATATATATATACAGAGAGAGAAATGGCGAGTGTGGAGAGTGGGATGTCGAGTTTGATGTGAGTGATTTTCATAGGTAGGTGCGCCGCGGCTATGGGGATGCCACGTGGAATGATTAACGAGATTAATGAAGGCATACTCTGGTTTATACTTTAATCATTCAAAAATTAATCTCGAAATTTTATTAGAGAATATTTTACTATCGATATAGAACTTTTCGATAAGGCCCTAATTCTTTTTTTTTTTTACTAGGCATTATGCCTAGTTGTTAAGTTTTATATATACAATCATAATTACAAAGATGGAGAGGACATAGATCTTACCTTCCACAATGAAAGATGTTCATTCTTAATCATCGATATTTGACAATCAAGTATACGTAAGTAATTGTGATGGGTTAGACCTATGATGATGTAATGATTGTCTATCTTATAACATCGACAGACAATCGTATGTACAAAAATATTATGAAATGAATCTAAGTCAATCTATACAAAATTACATATGTTTCTAAATCTATTAATTTGAAATAATATCCTCTCTATGCGATACGGTCTATTTCTAGTAAAAGATGATCTTTTATATGATGCATTGTCAGAAAAAAAAAAGATAGTAACAGTCATCAACTTTGCTTTCAAAAAAAGTAAGCATAGTTGAGGATTGTTATTATTGATACTACGGAGATGTTTTACTTCTGTGATTTATGATTTCTATTGGAGTGCTGATTGAATTTTCTTGTTGCTGTCATTGCCACTGTTGAAAGTGTCTTTTACTGCTGCTGCTGGGGGAGCGGGTTTGATGCATTTATCTTGTCGAAATTAGGTAAGAAAAGAAACAATAATTCCAGTAGCATCAACCTACATTGCTGTTGTTGAAACTGCTACATAAGGCCCCAATTCAATTATCGGACATAAAAGTGGAAAACATAAAAAATGATAGTAAAGTGTTGGTTGCCTTGATGCGATTATGGGATCAATGTTGTTTACTTATCAAAAATAATGTTAAATCATTACTTCAATATAAATCTTCTTTACATTACTCTTTTTTTTTTTATAAAGCAAATTATAATATTTTATAAATAATGAAAACAGTCCACAAAAGGACAAGTACAAGTAAGGGAGACAATAGCTCGAGTAGTGTCGCTTATATGCCTTGGCTATATAACTACTCCTCTGCGCCTCACATTGCCTCTGTAGCAGCCTCATGTAGAAGAGTCATGGTGTAGTTGCCGGCAATTGCAATTCTTTGTCTTCCTCGTCCCGCGTCTTCAAAAAGTATTCAAAAATCATCGTTTCTTCTTTGACCGGGATGATCTTGTGTACGTGGTTGTAGTAATGTGTTGTTGCTTAGCAAGTCTCATCGGGAGTTGTCTAACCACCCCATTTTGTTTGCCATCCCAACTCACATTCCTTGTGTGTGATTTCTTAATTTTTCCGCTGTGCATGGGCGACAAATCACCACTTCTGGTTGCATTTGCACGGCATAGTTGGATGAGATACTCTTCCTCTCTTGGTTCATAAAAATCTCGTCCCATATTTGCTTGTTGGGCCACTTTATGGGCATCGATTTGTGTGATCAACTCATTGTTTTGGGCCTTCGTCGTACATGCCAAAATTGGAGAATGTTGCTGTCCAGTTTTTTGCAATGCTCCTGGTACACTGCTCGTGCAAGGATGCTGCTGTTTCTGCCCAGATGTTACTGCCGAAATCTGCTGCACATTGTGGGCATTGATTGTAACTGCTATTGCGCAGGTACTTGGGGTGCTTTTGGGGGTAAATGCAGGGGCATTTAAGTTAAGTTTGGTGGCTGAGATTGGGGCTACTGCTCTTTCATCCTCACTCTCCTCATATTCAATTGATCCCCCCTCTTGTTCATTCCTCCAGTCCTCCTCTTCTTCATGTTCAATTTGAGCAGCCCAAAACCTGCCCTCTTGTTCATTGAATTTAGAAAAACTGGAGTTATCATCGGAACCTTCATCTTTGTCTGCTGCCATGATGCTATGCCACAGCTCCCGACCACTTTTGTTAAGTCTTTGTTCTTTGTCAATGAAGTTGCTCTGTGGTAGGAAGTTGTCCAGTTGGATTGGAATATCATGGTTTTGTGTGTTGGTTGTTACGATATCATATGTGCCAACATTTGAATTTTGGGCCGAGGTCCCTGCTTCATTGATCTCCAACCGAGATACTGTCTCGGTTTAGATGACCGAGACAACAGGTGCTTTGCCTTTCTCAATTTGAATTTCAGCATCCTGCTGTGCAGTCCTTTCTTCCTCAGAACAGATTGCCTCTCGGCCTTCCTATTCCAGTGCTGCTGCAGCAGTAGCATCCTCAGGCAGAATCTTCACCACTGTATTTTTAGCTGCCTGTTTAGGCTTCTCTTGTCCAAGCTCGAAATCTGCCACGGAAACAGAATTATGGGCAACAGTTTTTTGGGCAGTAGGTTTCTGGGGGAAGCTGTTCTGGGCAGCATAGTTCTGCTCCCCAGTTGCTGGAATTAGCTGGGAAGGGGGGCAATAGCTGCTGATTGAGAATTGCCTTTGAGCTTCTTTCTCCTTTGCGTTTGCCATTCGTTGGTTGTTTTTCCAGCAGTTGGGTTTGTTGCAATGGTGTTTTTGTCCAAAATCTGGACCTTGGTTTGGTCTTTCACTGCACCATTCGGAGTTGAAGAGATGGTTGGAACCGAGGTAACTGCTGCCTCTTTCTTCCTGTTTGCTTCCATCTTCAAATTGGTTTGACATGCTTGGATTGAATGTCCCTGATGTCTGCAATGTGTGCAGTATTCAGGGACAACTTCATATTGGATTTCCAGCCACTGGCCATCACCATGTATGTCCTCATCGTAACCTAGCCAAACATGGTTAGGCTTCTCTTTGGTAAGGTCTATTTGCATTTTGACCTTAACAACACTGCCTCTGGTTTTTTGGAACGATGCGAGGTCCAGAAAGAGTGCTTTGCCAATAGGAGATAACAGAGGAGTCAGAATTCCATGTAGTATAGATGCCATGGCAGCTCGGGAATTACAATCCATGTAGGCACAATTGGAGAGTCTTCATTGGGCTTGAAAGCAGGATTCCAAGCTTCCAGTTTCATCAACCGGCCCTGAATGTACATGTACTGCTTGGTCCAAACAGTAGCATGGTCATATTTATTATCTAAGTTGATATACACAGTCCTGGAATTGAAATGTGCTATCTTGACGCCACCTTTCAGTGCAGTCTGAGCGATGAAGCTTTCCCTAATCACTTTCATTCTTGGCATAGTGTTAAGAAATTTTCCAACTACAGTGAACTTGCATCTGCTTGCAAACTTAACCATGTAATCTTCTCTTTTGAAAATTACAGCAGGCTTTCCTTGCTTTGTGGTTATCATTGGTGGTGTGAACTGGATTGGGGCTACCTTAGAGTCATTTATGGCCCTCAATCTGGTCACATAGGATTGCTTGACATTAGGATGGAGGGGAGGTGCTGTTTTTGATTGTGCAGGAGCTGCTGGTGCAGCAAGTTTGGGTGCTGTTGCAGTCACAGTTGATGCCTTCGGAGCCTTTCTGGAGTGCTCTGGTCTGTCAAAGTTGGAAGAAACTTTGAAAGGAGCATTCATTTGCACCTTAGCTTTTCCAGTAGCTGAAACAAACGGACCAGCAGCATTGCTAATTTGCCTGTCAGTTACTTTAGATGAATCTTGAGCATTTTGGCATGCATCTGGTGCAAGCACAGTCTGCTGCACTTGTGCTAGTGAAGGGAAATTATGATCATCAAGAATAGATCTTGTGTTTTTTCTTGACGACTAGTTTCCTCATGATCACGAGAAGATTGAGGAGTACCTTGGGCCCCTAATTGTGCTGCTACAGTCATTCCAGCATTTAGTCGAACGGGTGGTGTGCGCGAAACTGTGAATTCACTCATTTGCAAAGTTGTGAAGTTTGGCTCGATGAAAATTGGAAGTGAAGGGTAGGAAACAGTCTCCTGAGCTTGAGGAGTCGATTGGCATTTGTCTTGGGTCGTTTGGCATAGCAGAACACCCTCTCCGACCAACTGGTACATAACTGGCCTGTTCAGATGGTCGGAACTCATTGTTCCGATGGTAAATTCGTCTGAAATTTGGCGAGGGAGTCGGAATGGGCTTGAGGATGGATCCACTGCACTTGGAATCACTCGATTTGGTTCAGAAACGAGCGTGTTATCATCAGAAGCTCCCAGGCAAAAATTCGCTACAGTGATCCCCTTCGTCTTTTGAAAATCTTTATCTGCTGGGTTAATCGTTTGGGATGATGTTTGTTGGAGATGATGCGCCATTAGAGGACGCTTCTTTTGGGACAAATCCGGTGGCTTTTCACCACCGAACGAGGGAAAATCGTGCATTTGAGCTCAGGTATGCATCGACACTACTCTTTTTCATTTCAATTTATATGATACTACTATCATTTTTTGAAATTATAAAATATTTTAATGCTAATTTTGAACTCATTTCTCCACTATTACATTAACTTTTTACCGTCAATATTATGCTCAGTGGCGGATTCAGGATTTTAAGGTCGTGATTGCTCACTCAGTGACCATATAAAAAAATTGGTTCATACAAGAATCAATCCCTAACCACTTCATATTTGTGCACTCTATTCTCACCTCTTAACCAAAGCACCCAGAAGACTTTTTGTTTAATGGATGCTTACTAGTTCTTTATACCAGTATTTTCTGTATTTTCTATATAATTATACAAATTTTGAATCGGAGTTAATAATTGTTTCGACATCCGACACGATTAACGTAAATTCGTCCCTGATTATAGTGCCCTAATTATTTTGAACTTGGCCAAAATAGCATCCCATTAAAATGACCAGGGGAAGCAATATGCTTTTGGCAGGACAAAGGGGGAAAAAACCCGAAAAAGTGAGTTCTGAAATTTCCAGGAAGCAACCGGTAGTGTACTCATTCAGTACAGCTTTGCACCCATAACGGATGCAAAGTCAAAATCAGAATTTACTTTTTTTCTGTCATTTACTGAAAAGAAAGCAAAGCTGCAAAATCAGAAGATTTAGATTAAAAGTACTTTGTAGGCCTTTAGTCAACCAGGAAAATATTCTTCTTTTCATTCTTTGATCTTCCCTACTTAAACAATCATACTACATGGTATTCTTCTTTTCGGCCATTTCAAATTATTTGTCGTATTTTTATTTTATGTATTCTTTAAAAAAAATAATTAGGAAGTATTTTTTACTATATTATCATTATTTTTATCTTATTGGTATTTGAACAATTATAATATTACTCTATAATTAAGGTGTTTGTAATCTTCAAAAACAATAATACTAAGGATAAAATAAGAAAAAATAATTCAATTTTCTCGAGTTAGAAATCACGACAGATAATTTGAGGCGGAAGAGTGGCAAACAACATTAATTGTTCATTCAATAATTGATTAAACCTGAGCTAACGCAATGTAAACCTTATTAACCAGGGGATTTGCAGTCGTACCATTTATTTGTGCCACCTTTTAACGTGTATCCTATTTTTAAAAATTATTGATTTGGTAGTCAACTGACAAAAGATCCGTAATAATATGACAATTATACCCGTGAAAAAAAATATAAAACATGAATCACACATTAATCGCGTGATCTGAAGATTTGGATTATAAATATCCAAGTATTAGAAGATTTGGATTATAAGTACTTTGTAGGCCTTTAGTCAACCAGGAAAATATTCTTCTTTTCATCCTTTGATCTTCCCTACTTAAACAATCATACTACATGGAGAATACACATTATAGATGAAATTATTCAGCCATCTCAAATTATTTGTCGTATTTTTATTTTATGTATTCCTTAAAAAAAATTAGGAGGTATTTTTTACTATATTATCATTATTTCTATCTTATTGGTATTTGAACAATTATAATATTACTCTATAATTGAGGTGTTTGTAATCTTCAAAAACAAAATACTAAGGATAAAATAAGAAAAAATAATTCAATTTTCTCGAGTTTCAAAATTAACAAATAATTTGAGATAATTATTTTTAGAAATCACGACAGATAATTTGAGACGGGAGAGTAGCAAACAACATTAATTGTTCATTCAATAATTGATTAAACCTGAGCTAACGCAATGTAAACCTTATTAACCAGGGGATTTGCAGTCGTACCATATATTTGTGTCACCTTTTAACGTGTACCCTATTTTTAAAAATTATTGATTTGGTAGTCAACTGACAAAAGATCCATAATAATATGACAATTATACCCGTGAAAAAAGATATAAAACATGAATCACGCATTAATCGCGTGACCTGCAACCTCATTCGTGAAAATTTTCACATTGAAGCTAAAACTTCATACCAAACACATGCTGAAGTTTTGTCCTGCAGTCTACAATTGGCATGAGTTTTATCTGAAACTTCAGTCTAAACAAGCTGAAGTTTTTTAGTTTATTTGCTAAAACTTCAGACTAAGCATGCTTAAGTTTTTGTCTTGCAGTATGTAATTTTCTAATGAGTTTGCGCTAATGCATACTGAAGTTATTTAGTTCATTTGTTACAACTTCATACCAAAACATGCTAAACTTTTGTCCTGCAGTCTACAATTTTGTCAATAATCTTTAATTAAAGAAGAACAAAATCGTCTTTTAAAAATGCTTTTAACAAAAAAACCGATAAAAATACAAACGGAAAAATAAAATAAATACAAGTTAAATAAGGGGCTATCAAATTGGGGCCCATGCAATTATCACTTATTAACCTTGGCTAATAGATCGTAATTAAAAGTTCTGAGCTCAAGGCCTAAGAGTTTTGGTGTATGGAAATAAGAGAAACTATTGTTTAGTCTAACTAGGAATTTATCTCAACCGTCACATTTTTGCATTTTTCAAATTCACTTGTCTCTAATTTAGGCTATGCCCTTGCCTACAAAGATGATGACGTGTCATTTTTGACAATGGCCCTAAAGAGACGAGGCATTTGCAAACACTTGGGAGTTGGGACACCATATGGGAAGTGCCAAGCTCTTTTTGTCACCAAGAGATCTTTGTAAGGTTATTTTTTTTATGTTGAAATTGTTAGTGGACATAAGAGACAATTTACACTTTTTTAGTAGTGCATAGTACACAAAGTAATACAACGCTTAGGTATCGTTTAATTGAAAAATAAGTTATCTCATAATTAATTATTTCGGGATTAATTATCTCGAGATCACTTATTTCAACTTTTATAGGGATAAAAAATACTATTATCTCGAGATAATTAATTTTGAAATTAGTTACACGACGATTTTATCCCAACTAAAAATGAGATAAACGAACCCTTAGCAGGACACAGGAGCTTGACAGGTCTTTTCCAAATAAAATCTTTTCATTAATGAAACAGAGAATTCCAGGTTGTTGAATAAAATTCTATCGGCACCCTTTTGACCACGATGACGGGCAGCTGCAATTCTATATGAGACGAATGTTATTGCCACCAAATGTTAGGTTGTAACTTATTATGATCGACATAAACGTGTAGTCCCTTTCTATGTGGCACTTAGTTTAATAAAATTGTGGTTGGACGAGTTCGTTCAATTATTTAATGCTGCCTTAATGGTGATTTAAATGACATGTAAAAAAGTACAAATGACCTTCGGATCTAAAATTGCCACCATTAAGATCCTAGCTTCCTAACCAAATACCAATTACCTACTATTCTATTTACTTGTCACTTAAGTCTTTTGCAAAACCTTTAAGAAACATTAATAGTTAGAGCTATTTGACTAAATTACTTAGTAAGTTAACACGGAAAAAATATAATCAATATTGATTATCTAAAACAAGGATTTTGATACAATTATTTTTAGCAAAAGTGATAAATAAATAGAACTGAAAGGAGTACCCAATAAAGAGAAGGTTTTTGTATCTTGTGCCACTGAACATAAGGTTGTATAGCTGTTTCGCCGAGAATGGATGTAACTACTGGGGTTCTCCCAGATAAGGGACCTGATCCTTTTCAAGTCCAAACAGAACACAGCAAGATTTCAGAATATAAGAACGTCAAACATCCAAGTAGCAAAATACCGCACAATACATTCAATACATACATCATCATGCTCTATAGTCTCGGCTACTTTACTGCTTACCGTCTACTAGCTTATAATAAGTTCAAGCATAGCTCCTACATATTTAGCCAAGGGCAAACATCAATAGTCCAAAAGCTAAATCCATTCAACTATTACAGATACTGCTAACAACTCATATGGTGTACTCTAGTGCCTACTATTACATTTCTTTTGGAAGCACCATTGCGTAAAATACCTCAGGCCTAGGGCTTGGGAGCGCACTTGCTCACATGGTCCTTGAACTGTTGCAGCTCAGCCAAAACCTCCTCCTCCGGTCGGTACAACAAATCACTCATGCGCCATATCTGTTTAAGACCCAATTTAACGATTAGAGGCAAATTAAATTGTACTGAAAATCGCAGAACATGAATGATTATGAAACCTGTAGTGTGCCGCCTCCACCAGAGGTCTCCAAGTCATCAGATACACTAACAATAGTCCATGGATCCGATGCATTCCAGTGAAAGTCCACAATTTTATCCCTAGGCCAAACCAGAAAAAATCAGGAACAGTAATTGCAACAGTAACGGATATATGATGGGGGGACACATTATTTACATGACAATTGCTTGTCAATGAACAGAACTTGAAAAAGTATCAGAAGCCGATTGCTTCCCACTAACCCAAGGGGAGAAAAGGACCAAAAATATTTCACCCCTCACAGATTTTAAGTTTCCAGGATATAGTAATATGCAGTTAGTACTCGTCGCTTAGTTTGGCCGCCGTCTATATGGTATCATCATTAAGACCAAAAAGTGGCATCAAACTGAGAAATTTGCCCCCCCCAAAAAAAAAAAACACACACACACTATATAGTCTATTTGTTTAAGTTCCAAGGGAAAAAGCAATGTAAGCTGGATTAGAGCAGCAACCCCTAAAGGTTCTACCTGTGTCCAGCATGCTGAAAAAATAAGCCTGGAGGAGGATCATCTTGCGATTTCACTTCAGTGTCTGCTGTTTCACCAACCTGGCAAGAAAATTAACTAAAACTATCAGGAGAACAACTAGGTTATCTAATTAAAAAGATGCACACAGATGAACAATCTATGAATCTAAAACATCTCCATTCATTGTTGGCCTACTTTATTCAATTTTAAATGGAATACTTGCCTATGTTCACACCCAATCGAAAGTTTAACAAAGTATATGCGCTTATCCAATTTCGCACTACTAATATACAAAAAAGCAATCCATAGTACAACACTGGAGCCACCGGTCAAGAAGGAATTTTTCAAACTTGAACTTAACAGATTATAGAGAATCAGTCTTTACATGATAAAGCATCAAAAGACCGACAAGATATAAAATTTGACAAGAGATGATTCCTATGTTAATATATCTATAGTGTATCATGAGCTCTTTTAATTTTGCTTCTTCTTCTGCCGCGGTGAAGATATTAGTTGGAAACACAGAAGCCATCTATCATTTTAAAATTTCTCTACTCTCTGTCGTTTGTGCATTTTTCAGAATCTTTTACAGTTACCGCGTATTCTTTTGCAGTCAAACTCTTTAATACCTGAAGACTAGCATTGTTACAGAAGATGACGATCATACAGAAGCATTCACGAATAATAAACCTTCTCTAAGAAGCTGGATCCCCAGAAGAGTTCAAATACTTGGAACTGGAGGAGTAACACACGAGAGAAGGGTAAAGGGAGGAAGAGGCAGAGTCTGAGGAAGTGGCAAGGACAGGAGAATCTCTACCTTCTCGTAGTCCCAAATATTTAAGAGGCCATCCTCTGCGGAGCTCCCAAACACAGAAGCCCTATCAGGACACCACTGCAAGGAAAGGTTATCAGTTACATAATGGCAATAAAACGCAGAGATATCCAGTAATCACAGTTTCGCTGATGAACAAAACACAGCAAATGAAACACCTGAACACAGAGAACTGCGGCTGTGTGATGTTCAAACTTATGGACCGGTGATCCAACCCCATCCGCAGTTAAATTTCGCCGGTCAAACAAGCGTACCGAATTATCAGCGGATCTGAGTTACACATGCTAAGTATGAAATCTGCCACTAGATAAACATTAAAGAAAAGCACCCAAGCAACAGTACTCACCATAATAGGCAGTATCTAGATGACTGCTGATGAATGAGATTATATAAATTTATGATATAACATGGAAGGGGACGATTTTGATTTGCAAGAAAAAGAAAAGCAAACTTGCAGCAGTACACACCCCATACTACGCTGTTACATGATTACTTTCTTTTTTCTTTCTTCATTTTTGGTGGTGCGGGAGGTTGTTTAAGCGCCTCCTCATGATTTTAGGATAAGAATACTATACAACATCATACCCGGTTATGATAAGATTGTCATTATGAGGATTCCAGTCAACACAATGAAGATCAGCATCATGCGCTTTCTCAACCTGTAAAAGCAGCAAGTACCAGTATACTCAATAGTTTTAGATATTACTCGTGGAGGCCTATCAACTGAAATTTGACAATCAAAAATATCTAAAAACATTTTAAAGGAAACGGCTATATGATAGATTAGAACTATATTTGGGACAAGACACCATTATATGGCTAGCGCGAATCAAAATCAGTTATTAATACCACATGAAAAGAGCAATAACAGGGTGCTCAAATGGTATCTATTTTGGTATATGTTGTTTTTGATGAAGATATTTGGCCTATGTTTTAACATAAGTTCAAGAAATCATTGACGAGTACACATCTAATTGCATTCAACATATATCTCCACAAGCCTGAGATGAGTTGCACATTTGGCTGTTTTGACATATGATATACTAACTACATTATTAGCAATCCCATACAAAGACAAAATTTTCCACTAAACAATCAAGAAAGTAATCATCATACCTTCACAGCAGGATTATTACCAACTCGAGCATCCCACAATATGAGGCATGAATCATCACCAACACTACAAAATTCCTGTGAACTTCATGAAGGTCAAAAAAAAATTTCAGTTTCAGAAGACTTATCAGACACTTTTAAACATGTTAATCCTGCACTTTAGATACTTATTCACCCTTTCTGCTTAGGATGTCATGGAAGATGTGTCAAGAACCAAATGTTGAAGTACACAAGTCGCAGAACCTTAGCTTATTATCTTTGGTCTTTCTCAGTAACTCTACAATGTTCTTCGAAAGCGTCCGACACAAGAACTTAAATATCAACGCCAGAACTGATCAATGCAACCTTAATTGTTTCAGTTTCTTAAAACTACCTAAAATCCGAAGGGGACAAAAGAGGATGTAGCAAGAACATGATGACGAAGCAAATGGGAAGCAACAGATAAATCTTAGGGCATCGGGACAATTTTCTTGTATTTCTCTTCCTGGAGGATAACTCAGTAGAAGTGGATGATTGACAAAGAAGAAAAAAAATTAAGAAAAATTTACCAGCAGAAACTTCAATAACCTGAAAGCCTAATTTATAAACCTCACTACATCCTCAGAAGAAAAAAGCTACCTAGACAACCTACCATGGATCCAGCAAAGAAATTAACCATTCAAGTTGACATTACCTTGAAGGGCAAAACTGAACATCTTCAACTGTATCCTCATGGCCCTGGAAGATACCACGTGGACCAATAGATGGATTATCAGCAGACTTAATTATAGAGCCAGCTGATCCAGCAGGCTTGGTTGCATCTGCTGCCAATGTTGAAATGTGGTCTTGAATGCTCCACAATACCACAGTTTTGTCCTTTCCTGATAGAAAATTACCTCTAATGAGAAGATTCCAGAAGTGGCTAAATCACTTTTCTACCACTATATTCAATAAATAGGCTACAGATAACATTGTAAGGAATGCAACATCAGACCAAAAGAATCAAAGTTCTTAATATAATTCTCAATACTTGGACTACTAGCAGAAGTTCAATTTATGAACCTTACATATCCAAAGCTGAATCTGATCAGATGAAGTTTAATTTGGAATACAAGATGGCAATGCAGATACCTGATTCTAAATAAAACTAGATGAAAAATATTGACTTTAGACATCTAAAAGAAGAGAACTTCAAACCTCCAGAGAGGACAAAGGGTTCCATTGGGCACAGTGCCAGAGCAAATTCTGCATTGTCTTGATGTCCACTCAATACCTGCAACGACAATTAATGTTACACAAAAAGGTTGATCTATAGATTAAGATCTGCCAAATCAAATTGCTGGTGGCAGTTGACAGGCAATGGGTCAAAGATTACCGCACATTCCACAAGCAAAAAAGTTATGAAATCCACCAAGGAGGTAAGATGAGCGATGAACATAATGAAAATCACCCAAAATATAGATCAATCAATAAAAAGCTTCGAGAAAGAGTACTGACCAGATCTGGACGCGAAGCAGCAGCACCATAGACAGCATGCTTATTGGGCTGAGCTTCAATGTCCCAAATGAGAACCTGGATGCACGAATAACAAACTTGTACCAATTAAAAAGTATTGACATGCCTAAAATAGAAAGACACCACAGTAACTTACAAAAAACTGTCACAGAACACCTTAAGATGCCACTTACTTCGGGACCATCAGTATGGGTTGCCACTATGTTTTTGTTTTGTGGGAGTTCTCTGATTCTGTTAACCTGAAGAGGTATACCAAATACAGATTCAATCAGAATTCCTCTACGGAGAACCACTGCATAACTTTTTATGCAAGAGACTAATCTTAAATAAGTTTCACGTAGTATTCTTCTTCATAGAATGTCACAAGCAACAAGGTAAATATGTAAAACATCTGTCTTTTTTTAGCTTCTTTATTCAAACTTTGTTTAATTCAATCACTCCTCTGCATAAAGCACAAAACAACAATTAAATCTCAACTTTACTATGATACATAGAAAGTTATAGGATTGAAAATTCAGCGTAAACTAACACCTTACACCCTAAAGAGCTAATCTAATGCCCTCAATGCAGTACAATCAAGAAATGGAAATTCAGTAGGAAATTGGCAATTTATATGTAGACAAGGAATGAATAACTATTTTCCTTTTGTTCTCAATAGCATAAGCTACATGCATTATATCACAGAAGAAGCATAAGAAAGAATAAGCACATAATCAAAACTATTCGATATTCTCAAACATCAAGTATTCTTTCTTTCTTTTTTCCATTTTTAAGTCTGTGGTATAGACTTGTATTCGCTGCATTTGTGTTCCTTGTCAAAATGAAGAGTAACACGGTTGGAGCTGGAAGGAATTTGAAAGTAAAATTACAGCTTCTAAAAGATACTTCTAGAATATTGAAGCATACTTTTCAAGGAAAAAACAAAAAAGAGGCATGGAAGTGGCATATCTATTTGGTTCCACAAAGAGATATCCTTAAAATATTAAGCAAATAGAAGTTCTTGTCCTGTTTTCTCTAGAGAAAATGTAGGGAACTGTATTATTCTGATTACAGCATGTAGACATGGAGTGTACTTTGTATAAAAAAATTGCATAAGAGCAATATCAAATTCAGCAGGCAACAGCAAAGGAACCTAATACAACATTGTATCAAGAGCCACTGACCCAGTAGTTAACTTAGTTTGTCTATGAACGTGCAGGCTCAGTATTTTTTTCCAGTGTTCACGCAGTTCTTACCTCTCCTGGGTGTATTATGGTTTTGTACTTCTTCACAAATGGTGAGCGTGCTTCTTCATTGAACTAGAACCAAGCCATTAAAACCAGTCATTATGATTGATTTAGAGTATAGATAAGAAAAATTAAATAGTAAAACATCCTTACATTTGCAATGTGATTTTCTGCTGCAACCCTGGGCTTCACCACGTCACAATTGGCTATGATCAAAGTGTTAGGCACTGACTTATCCGTCTGGAAAGAAAAGAGAGTTAAAAAATAAAAGGAAAAAAAGAGATCAGACAAATTACAGAATCCAAAAACTCAACTCAAATACTGCACATGAAATGAAACAATAAATTATCATTAGTCAACACTTTCAAGTCAAAAAGCAAACTATAATAATGACATTATTTGATAATACTAATATCAACAACGATGATAATACATGTGTGATAAGAGTGCCCTGCC
>MCJB01043942.1:0-25418 GCA_002018475.1 Nicotiana obtusifolia | reverse complement strand
CCCCCCCAAAAAAAAAAGGGTTAGACACACAGATCTCGGTACTTCTATATCAAGGAATCTTGGTCATCTGGTAAATCTTTTGGGACATCAATGTAAAATACACAGGAAGACTGAAAAATATTAACCAAAAAGAACAATCATGCACCATGTTAGCTTGCCTGTTCAGAGAGATAGAGTCGCTGGCGGTTTTTCAAAGCACCCTGCTCAACTATTGGACCCCACCTGTTGTCAAAACAGTATAACCGTGAATATGACTGACCATTTTAAAGAGCATACAAATTGATAAGACCAAGATCATGAGACAGCTCAATACCAATTTTCAAATATGAATAAAGAAAAACATGATAGTTATCCACTTCATATAAATGCAAAGCTAAAAGTTTTGTGCACAACCATCACTTAGGAATAATTGCCACGTTCCCTCCCTCCCTCCCTCTCACACACACAAAACAAGAAAAATCACGTATCGTGTATGTTTAACCCCACTTACTCACGTATCGTGACCAGAAAAAAAAATAAACCATGAAACCAACTAGCTCACAAGTAGAAAGGATATCACGTACATAGAGTTTCACAACCATGTGCAAGATGTATATACTCTATTACATACATCGTATCCAACAATCATGTGCAAGTATGGACATACTAATAAAAACGTAAGCATGTGTACTTATCATTCAGATCCTAAAGAAAGTAATCACCAAGATTCAGATCTTTTTCCTTTTTTTTTTCTTTTTTCTTTTTCTTTCTTTTCTTTTTTGTTTGGAATTCAGGTCTTGGTTTAAACTTTAAAGGTTACATAATCTCCCGAAGAGATTCACAATATAAGGAGGAAAGGGAACAATGAAAAGGCGTGTCATAGATAATATACCAAAAGTAGTTTCTATCTTCCCCTTTAAAAGATTAGTTTTCCATTTTAAAGCTATAAAACTTACTTATATAATGCTTCCTTACAAGAACTACCTAAGTTTTTAACATTCAACTTATAGTCAGATTTAACTAGCGTCATCAAAATCTATGAATGCTAATCGTTTACCTGCAAGTATACGTGCATAATTTACATATAAATAACATACACAAATATCCCGTATCATGAGATCACCTATATGCCTAGTAAAGGAAATACATAACCAACTTTCATCCTCATCAGTACAACTTGGTTCAGCATAATATAACTATAGTATATTGCAAACAAAAGAAAGAAATTCATAATACCGGCAGCAAAGAGAAGGCCATAAACCGCTATGATTAGTGAACCAATCATACAGGATCGTGATATTAGACTTCCACATCAGATACTTCTCACCAAACTTGCAACTCTTCTCCCCACCTTCACTACTAGATCCACTAAGAGCCCCTTCTCTTTTGTCTACGTTTCCTCTTACAGAACTCTGGGTAACTACCATGTTGGTTTGTAGATGGATCAAATCTATACAATAAACAGAAGCAAGAGCCAGCAAAAATTGTAATGGCTCAAAGTGGATATATATCCTCAAACAACTTTAGTAAGTTGAAATGACCAAAAATGAGAAGATAGCTGCCGTGATTATTTCATGCTCTTGGATCCTTGTGGAATGCAATGCCTTCCTCATATGATGTGAGAAAAATATTAGGGAAAGTACTGTCAGGATACACAACTGAGACGAAGAAGAAATTATAAAGCCTTCATACAAAATACTTTGCAAGACATGAAAGTATTCTTTGGTTTAATAAGTCTACGGAACCTACAATCATCCTAAATTGACCTTCCATGAATAAATTGAATATTTTTTGTTCTTTTTGCAAGTATTCATTCACTTTTTTAATGAAAGTTTTCAAAATTGGAACATAACACACTTTTTGAGAAAATAAAGGAAAATGAAAACTTCATTTGACTATGTGAATTCTAATTGGTTATGCTCTGAGGAGTATAAGTGAAGAAAAAAATATTATTCCTCCGTTTCATTTTATGTGGCAATGTTTGACTACGCACGGAGTTTAAAAAAGGAAGGAACACTTGTGGAACTAGCAGTCTTACACATGACATAACATTTCTGTGGCTAAAAAAGCTTGCCATTAATGGTAGAATGAGAAGTTTAAAGTTAAATCGTAATAAAAGGTGTCATTCCTTTTTAACAGACTAAAAAAAAAAAAAGAAGTCACATAAAATGGAATAGAGGGACTAGTATTTGTATAAAGGTAGGGAGGCATGCATTTATGCAATTTTGAGAAACACTTGGAAATTTTCATGATACTTCCCAAACGAAAAATTTAAAAAAAAAAAAAAAAAAGGGAAGCCTCGCATAGTAAAGGAAAGGAAAGAAAAAGGGGAAAAAAAAAGATTGAAGCCTCAAAATATCTTTTATTAGACACTACGGGAGCAAAATACCCATGACATGAGTTATCTTGTTAGATACACCAAAACCGTAGAACTATTGGAAAATGAAATGAACTTGAATTTGAAAATTCAATAGTCATAGCTGATGAGGCCAGCCTTATCAAGTAAAACCATAAAAAAGATTATAAGGAAAACCATCAATACATCCAAATGAAACAAAAATTGTAACATAATAGAGGTAAAAGATCGACTTATTTAGAAAGATTTGATAAAAACGTTAGCAGTCCTTGAGTCTTAAACCAAACCGACCAAAAATAGAAATAACGATAAAACATCCAATATTAGTAACTATATATAATACCCAGACACTTAGCATATCAAAGAAAAGTAACTAAGATCGGAAGATGAAAATAAAGATGATATCATTACATATCAAGGGGGAAAAAATCTTTATGTATCAAGGATGTAAAACTCATAACCTTCAAAATAGTTATTGAAGATACACAATGTAGCGAAAAAACACGGCTTCAGCTTATATGATGAAATGCCGTTAGCAAATAAAGAATGAAAAGCAAGAGTGTCCACCTATAGATATATAACATGAAAGAGTGATTAGGTGATAAAGATTATCACTAAAATCAAGCACAAGAAAGAACCTGAAATTACTTGCAAACGCACAAATGATGGGAGAGGCGGATGCAGGAGGCGAAAAGAAGAGATAGGGAAATAAGGGTTTCACCGTGTATAATTAATGGACGAATTTACCCCTAAATGTGGAGTCATTATATTAATGAGCTGCGGATACTTCCAAAAAGCGAGCAGTTCAACGAATAATTGATTCGATTAACTCCAGAGTTAAAATAAGTCAAATATCACCCTTCATTAAACCCCTACCAAAAGGCAGATTGCATTTCCACATTGTTGTAAGCACTACTTTAGCAATTTCGGAAGCAACATTTACCATCTATGTTACTACCCTATTTTACAATGGTTGAAGCAATTGTTGCCTCAAATTTCATCTCAGCTTAAGAAACAAGATACCAATAACATTTATCAGTAATTTCATTAATTTAAGCCCTTCCTCTTGGAAAATTGTAGTTTCCTAGATAGATATAGAGCTGTATTAAAGCCAAGACAATGAAATCAGCAGGTCAAAACTCTAAAGGAAATTGGTAACAAACAATCTAGTGAAATAGCTGACATATCTCATAGACCAAATCATTAGCCATGCAAGCAAAAACTAGCAAAACAATATTCAGAAAAACATAGATCTTGTCCAACAGAGTGGTACAAATAATTGAAGCATGGGCCACCAACAACAAAATCCAGCTTCTGACCTAACCAGAACATCCCTAAATTATATTCATATAGTCAACCTCAAGTGTGAACACTTCAATAAAGTGTGGAACCACATTTCGAGGTATATCGTAGGCCTATTTACTTTTAATAAGGGGTAATTTATTAAACAAAGTAAGAAACTGCCAGCAAAAAAGGAGATGTTAGCAGTTGATAATTACGGACGGTTACAAAAACTCAGTTACTACAGTGATTGTATTGGATTAAGGAAATCGAACAAGGGATCTTGTCATATATACTAACTAGTCAGACAAGTTCCGCATAGATCCAAATTAATAATGACGTACATTTTTCTTAGTCGACATAAAACTACCCACAATCCACCATGGATGACAGTTCAAAATTGGTGTAGGCAGTGTTTGACAGCTATCGCTTCATAGCTTTAGAGAAGTGCGCTTCAAACAATGATGTACAAAATGATCCCAATGAGAAACGGCCAATTATTTTAATTGTGTTTTTAAGGATTTGGATTAATATATGCATTATTGTATATTACATGTTGAAAACATGAAATTAGTGATAACCCAGAGCTTTGGCCTAGAGGTAACTGGTAAGAGCGCAACACGTGATGTGTGGGTTAGATGTACATAACGAGTTTGAAGCTTGTTGTTGACAAAAGCCTGGAGAAGAGTAGGGGGACAGGCACATCATTGGCCCTCACGAGTTTCTCGATTATCAAAAAAAAAAAAAAAAAAACTTGAAATTTGATTACTATAGGACCAAATTCATATATGTTCTACTAACTTTTAATTTTCCGTAAGTTGTCTGCTTCACTTCAAAGAAATGTGTACTTCATTTCTCGCTTAGTTCCATGAATTTTTTTCGATTTTTCCTTTTAAAAACACTGGGGCTACACTTATGACCAGATTACAAATTAATTATACCTTCTCATTCACAGTCATTACAACAAACAACAGGGCAATGTGCGAGCTTCTTCATAAATAACCGGTCATATGAGTTGAATACAACAGCTAAGATTTTCACTCTTATGCGTTAAATCATAGAGCGGGAGTATCAAATATCACTGCAACCCTAGCAAAACAGAGTCCCGTACACATAGTAGACACATACCTAGGGTTCCAAAAGTACCAAACCGAAACACATATTCTCGAAATTAACAACATACAAAACGTGCGTCTTAAAAAGGAAATATATATACCTGCAAGAGAGGGAAGGCCAAACGAGGTTGTGATTAGCGAACCAGTCGTAGAGAACAGGGACGAGTGACTTCCACTGAACATATTTCTCGTCGATAGCATTAGCAGCTGCTTTCTTATCAGTAATACTACCTCTCATCCTGTGTTGAGGCTCCTTATCTCTTTCCTCTTTGGTTTTGGTTGAAGAACCCTTTGGCCTCCCACGCTTCTTTGGCTGAGAAGGAGGAGTTGTTTCCATGGCAGAAATTTTTTTGGGGGGAAAGTTAAAACCCTTAGAAGAAAACCCTTGGAACAGTGCTTGGACCTACAAATTATAAACAACAGTGATGAATAGTGACTGTTGAAGTTAGAAAGGGTTTTTATAGGAAAATGAAATGAAATGGAAATGGGTGTCAGCAACAGAAATAAACCTGATAGACTCTGCCTTTTTCTCCTCCCTCTCTAATTATTTTATTTTTTTAATCAAATTCACGAGGCAGTGTGTCTAATGTTAATTTTCATATATATATATATATATATATATATATATATAACATAATTACAAAGATGGAGGGGCCATAGACCTTAACTCCCAGTATGAAAGATGTGCATTGTTAGTCATCGGGGCTTTGACAACTAAGTATATCTGGATAATTACGATGAATTAGACCTATAATGACGTAATTATGAAAAGGTATTTGATTTTGAAACACAAAATTGCTCCACCTTTCCCTCTCTTATTCTCTAATCTAAAAATAAATGAGTTTGAGGATATACTAATTAGTATGTCTCAGTCTCAAAATTAATAGAAATTAACTATAAGTGTCTTTTCTACTTATTTCGTCCCAATTAGGACTCATTTCTTTTTATATCCCAAAACAAAAATATCGTACTAAAAAAATGGAAGTAGAGACTACTAATTAATTTTATAGTTCTAAAAAACGCACGTAACTGATTTAATAAATAGTTACAATTATTAATAAAATAAGCTTTCATTAAGTTTTAAACAAGTTGGTTATACTTTTCAAGGAATCAAGAGGATTCTTTAAAGAATTTCAATGTAAAATTTTCTTCAAACGAAATACTTTTTTAAAATTATTGATAGAGTTTGAATCTTCCACCTCAACTATAAAAGGTAAAAAGCTTATCAAATGAGCTAGTCCTTGACCCCATCCAAATGAATTTACTATGTGAATAGAGTGAAATGGGATTCATATAATTATTTAGCTTTTGGGAAAAATATGACTTCCACCTCAACTATAAAAGGTAAAAAGCTTATCAAATGAGCTAGTCCTCGACCCATCCAAACGAATTTACTATGTGAATAGAGTGAAATGGGATTCATATAATTATTTAGCTTTTGGGAGACATCCCAATGCATTAGAATTGCCACACTTTGAGTTTTTGAAAGATTTGAAAAACTAAATATGGGAATCTTCAACAAAAAGAAATATCAAGTTTTTTCTCCAAAATATAATTCAAACAAACACTTTTGCGAAAACTCAAAAAAATATGACTTTGCAAACGTACTTTTTCAGAACATCTTAAGAACGAAGTAATTGTTTTTTTCTCCTCTTACCTCCATGAAATGCATTATCTTAATTTTATAAGCCATTTGGAAGACTCAACATTGGCATAAAAGAGAAAACACAGTAGATCCCTTACAGGAAAAGAAAAAAAGAAAACAGAAGTCCTTCATTCAGTTCCCCAACTCTCAGGCTACTCAAGGAGGTGACGATCGGTTCTAAGGATTTTGTCATAAAGTTCTACAACAGTCAAAATGGCATTTGATTTTTGAAACACAAAATTGCTCCACCTTTCCCTCTCTGTAAATCAAACATAGACGCCTGACGCAAGCAGCAAGAACAATGATCCAAAACCCTGCATCAGGTTGAAATAGGGGGAATCAGTTATCCGATACAGAAAAGGAAAAATCGAATCACAATTGTGAGTTTGCGACATACCAAGAAAACAGATGCCACTGCCCCACTCGTGAGCTCTTTTGCGAGGCTGCGATTCTTCCTTGAAGAAGTAGCTTCATAGCTGTTACACATTCATAGCTTTGTTACAAAGACAAAAAGCCAAGAGAACCTGTAGAATGGAGAACCTCACTAAAGCAGCAAACTGATGCTCTTTAAACCATAACCTAGTTATGAGTAACTCCCTGTAATTCTATATCTCATTGAAGAGGTTATTTAATGGCCACTAATAGGTTTTATCATACAACACAATCATAGGACACAAAATCTGTTTCATATTTTTCATATTTTTAAGTGCTTTCATTTTAGAAAGATGGTTAAGAAGTATTTCATCAGTCTCAACCAGAAACAAGCTTTACGCAAATGTATAATCTTTCCAATGCTTAACCTGCTATGTTGTACAAGGATTTGGAGACATGAGTGTCAAGCGCTGTAACCAAGTTAAATAGGAAGACAAAGAAATGCTTATCTAAAAAATAACATGATCATTTAAGAATCTTGGGTTTTTGAGGAAAGCAACCTCATAATCAAATATTGCTAGAATGGAAGTCCTTACACCTCTTCTAGCTTGCTCAATAGTAATGTAAAAGAACTTAAAGAAGTCCGTACCATGTTCTCACATGTCATATCTTAATTTTGAAAAGGTGCAACTTTAATCTGTATCAACTGTTGAAAAGTGATCAAAAAGGAAGGAAATAGTACTAAAGCAGAAAAGTCTGTGTAATTGTATACTCCAAAATCAGACTAACATGTATCAAGTGAAGTACAAGCAGAGGTTACCATTTCCATAGGACTTTCCACACCATAGATATATTTTCTAAAAATGAAAAGAAAGGTAAGGCCAAATGACTTTCCTGCATTTATTTTCCAGACAAGGACCGGAAAATCGAGTTTTTTTTTAATAAGGTAAAAGGTGGACAGAAAACTCAACTGAGGTACAACCAGAAAATCTAGTTTTCAGTACATATATTAGTCCATTCAATCCCTTAAGAAGGACACAAACTGTTAAAATATCTTTTTGTGAAGGCACAATTCATCTACCCTCCCAACCATTTGCTACTCTGCCGCTTCCACTTCAAGGCTCCTAGTCAACCCTTTTTTTTTGCTTTTCTTTTTTTCCCCTTCTGATGGATAAGAGAATTATATTAAGAACGCACCGAGGCGGTGCCAACAAAGTGAATAGAAAACATCTAGTATACAATGAAGTATACAACCCAAAACCCCAAAAAAGAGAAAGATTGACCAAGTCTTAAGCCATTAACAGTCATGCTGACTAACAATTGCTGTGAATAGGATAAAATTGGCCTAGTGATCAATGAAAAGGGTTGACAACCATGATGTCTTAGGTCTTTATCAAAAAATAAAAAAAATTATGAGGCCTCATGTTCAATTCCCAGCGGAGACAAAACACTAGGTTTCCCATTTGTCAAGCCTTGGTGGACAGAGATATCTGATAACTGTGCCGATGGGAGGTAGTAGGTATCTTGTGGATTAATTAAGGTGTGCACAAGCTGATCCGAACACCACATTCATCAAAAAAATTAAGATAAACCCATACCAAAATACCTTCCCGATAATCTCATCACATCCATTTCATTGCAATCTCATTATAGTTGAGTGAGAGAACCAAGTTACCCCCTAAAAGCAAGCAACAAAGAATACCAAGAATGAGGATTCCAGAGGTTACAAGTTATTATGGAGAAAATTTTGCTCGAGTATATACAAACCTTGCTTTAGGATGAAGTGGTGCAGCAGGTGAGTCTACATTCAAGTTGTAAAGAAGAATTTCACAACCATAACACTCCTTGAAGACTTTCGAACCGTGTAAAAGGAGGAACAGCTGAGACTCACTTCCTTGAAAAGAGGGAGAGGGGTTATGTAGGCAGTAGCCGTTCAAGAAATGTAGCGGTTGCTCCTTCGGCCCATCTTTCAAAGCTAGCAAAAAGTTCGAGCCTTCGGGATCTCTCTTGAACAGCGGTCGGTCAGTCCTTTTCTTCTGTTGATGCTGAGACTGATGCAAGCTCATAATCTAGGGTTCAATTAGCGCCAACTTCAGGGTAGGGAATTCACCCCAAAGCGGATTTTGTTCGCTCCCCGGATTCACTGATTCAAGGGTTTTAGATGGGATGGACAGAAGAGTTTGAACAGGCTAAACAAAGAATGTTTCCAATGTCTAGCTACATCGAGATTGTAGGGATATCCGTGTGAATGCTAAATGGAAGTTCATGTTACTTGTAAAATTTCAAGTCATCCAGAAAGCACATCATCATCAAGTTGCTATCATCTAATCAGATACCTGAAATACCCATAATCCTCCCCCTTCAGCAATGTTGCTCAAGGAAGGATGAGCAAGATGCAACCAATGAAGGCTCCTTTTTTAGTATGGCGTAAAATGTTTTCATAGAAAATAAAGTACATGTTTTACTGTTATAAGTTGTAATCAGAACTTAAGCAACTCTAATATTACCATCCCTAACTGGATGGAAGCGCCTTTGGAGGAACAAAGCCCCTTTGACGGTGGAATGTTTCACATGGTTGGTGGTCCAAGGAGCATGTCCAACTCAAGATAATCTCCAGAGAAGAGGGTTAAACCTTTGCAGTAGATGTTCACCGTGTGAAAGGCAGATTGAGGATCTCAACCACCTTTTCATTCATTGCTCCTTCACCAAACAGATATGCAACTTTATTCTAAGCATTGTTGGGGTTAACTGGTCAATGCCGAGGACGACCATGCTGGTCAAGGAAGGGACTAGGAAAGGTAAAGATGAAAACTTGGAACTCACTTCTTGCAGCAGTCTGGTGGACCATTTGGAAGGAAAGGAAAGCAAGAATTTTTGAAAGCAAATGTGAATCTGAAATTACCATGAAGAACACATGTATTTCTCCACTTTTTTGGGAGTAACCTGGCAATTGCCAACGATATTGAGGCCATGATAGAATCTTTGAGGTAACTACACGACGTGTAATGATGTCCCTGTACATATTTACAGCACTCAGTATCTCACTTCGCCGAACTTAGTGCACCGTCTCACTAATTGCTGGATATCAATAATACTTATCTTAATGATCAAAAAAAGAGTTACAAATTTTACCTGAGGTAGTTCATTTCTTGAATTATTTATACAGGCTAAACAAAATAATAATAATTCAGGAATCAGAAAAAGATATCCAACAATTGAAGAATGTATGAATCAGATCGAGCACTTACATGAGGAAAGAAGCCGTTACGACAAGACCAATAGCGAGCATGAACACGGCTAGAGTTGGGTACAACGATTCAGGGACTGGGCTCGAGATAGGTTTTGCTGATTGAGCCTTCCCAAAATAAATTCCAAAAAAGAAAAATCAAAATCTATAACAAATTCAATGAAATGAAACCATGATAAAACCAAGTTCATACCATTTCTGAAACCTATAGTAAGGAGTCAGATCTTCTCGACCGGACTCGTCTATAAATACTCCGAACTCCCAAGTCTTTGTATTTCTCTCCTTGGTACTGAGAACGGAATTTACAATATAGATTTAAATGGAGTTTGAGAGCGACCATAAACGCGATTTATAAGCAACAGATATAAGTCGCAGTCTCCAAATCGTTTATAAGTCGCATTTGGAGCGATATATAAGTCGCTCGGTTGTTTGCACTTTGTAATTACTATTTCAAACCGATTTATAAGTAGCATTTTGGGCAAATTATATGTTTTTATTCATAATAAAAGTAAATCGCAAAGGAAAAGTATAAGCAAGGGGGACAGAAGCGTATAGCAGCCTTTTGATTTATAAGTCGACAATACGATTTAAAAATCCGATTTATAAGTTGGCTTCAATGAACGTGTTCTATAAGTCATTGTTTCTGAATGCACTTTACAGGTCGTATGCAGCTAATGCTATTTATAAGTCGCATTTTACTAAATTATAAGTCACATTCGACTAATACGTTTATAGTTTTAAAGAATGCGATTCATGGCCTCTAACACCTTATAGTTTTTTTGCATTTCAAATTTTCATTTTGACTTTTATATTAGTTATTTACTATGTAATATTTCTAAATTTTCTTTTAAATCTTCCAGGTAATAATAAAACAATATTGATTATTGAAGAATAACTCATTAATTTGTATTGGAAAAATGGAAATGGAGAATGGGAGAAAATCTAAAGAAATGTTTATATTTATTTCAACAACTACGACTTACGGAGCACATTCTGATTAGTGGAATAGAGGTACTCATACGGGGGATGTTATTGCCATTTTTGAATACTAGGGGTCATTTGGTAGGCTGTATTAAATAAAATAATTTTTGTATAAAATTTAATCCGTCCAATATAATGTTTGGTTACTCAATTTAATTTATGCATACCTAATACATGGATTACTTATACCTCATAGGAGGGCTTAGCTAATACCAAGGAAACCAAGTGATTACATTGCATAGCTAATTTTAATACAATAAATCAAACACTTGATAAAAGATAATCTCAACACTATAATCCCTGCATTACTAATACCTGCATTACTAATCCCTGCATTACTTGTGTTCGTACCAAACGACCCGTAGGATTTCATTTATTAACTATTTCCCGTAGTACCACAATAATCATAAACATATTGTTTAGAAAATTTTAAAGTATACAATTAATTAACCATCATTTTAAATGTCGAAAATTAAATTTCTCAACATAAAAATGTATATAAACCACCAATAACGCAGGTGACTGACGTTGTATGACAATACTAACGAAAAGTTTTTGCATCGATTGAATTTGATTAATTATGGCAACTGAATTTACCAACCAATGGTTCTTGAAAAAAGTCATACAATTAAAATTGATGAAATGACTCCGATCATCGCCTATTCACTTCACAAAAGAGTTCTAGTAGTGAATGTCCTCGGTGCGGGGCGGATCTAAAAGATCAGTTACAGGTTCACGTCTTCAATAGTTTTTTTCCAAATATATATATCTAGTTGTAGTTGACTTTAAGCGCAGCTGAACTACTATCCATAGTCGTCTATTTACAGGCTTGCACTCAATAGTCAATCAATTCGTTTTTTCGCTTTCTATCGCACGCTTCAACTATTTGTTTATATAGTGTGTGAAGTCTAACTAATAGAAAGTGCCTATGAATTAGTTCCAAGAAAACGGCCGTTCACGTCAGTAATAGAGGCCGTTAAGGATGTACTTGCTTTTCCTTTTTTTCGTCGAGATTGGGTTGGTGTTCAATGTACCGCTTGTGACGCCTATGCTTTGCAAGCCTACATAGGGTACAAGATCGAAAAGAATGCATTGGATGGATGCCCGGGCATTGAGAAGGAAGGACTTCTACTCCCGGGTATTGAACCGGGGTGCTTTGGTACTAGACTGGGGGGGGGAGCCATAATCACAGGGGGAGAAAGGCGCAGATCTTTTCATCCTCCGTTAAAAAAGTATTAAAACAATAAACTTGTAGCTGATTTGAAAAAAAATTACTAAATATCTAAAAATATTTAATTGTGAACAACTTGAGTGATTGTAGGACCCATTTAACTTTAAATCTAGAATCCACGCCAAGGTGTGGCGTTGAAACGACTAGGTTGTTTGAGGAAATCATGCTATAGTTAACACGAACCTAAGATATGAATTGAATTAACGAAAGGCCATTCAGCAGTCTTAGCTTCACATCCCACGATGTTTGCTTGCTCGGGACCTTGTATAACTTGGTTAACAACAATAAATTTTGTTTCTCATTCATGTCGCCTTCCCTTCCATATAGATCTGTCGTGGCATGAATTAATTTTTTCGCTTTGATTCCGCCCCTAAAGCTAGCTTCTACTCCTCCTTCTCCTTTAGGATAGGATTCTCCTTGGTCCTTTTTACATAACACTCTCGGCCGCGCAAGAAGACTGGCTATCTTTCTCTTTATACTCAATATCTTGAAAGGCAAAGAAAAACATCTACCTTGACAACGTCATTGACTGATAACCCCAACTCGCTTGACGGAGGCCTAGTTGTTGTTATACTCAATTGTTTAAAAATTGGATGATGGACAGTAATACCAATGTCCATTCCCTACATAATGGTAATTTAGCAAATTTGACCTTAACCAACGATAAAGTCATGAAGCTATAATTTCTTTTATTGTTCATTTACATACAGAAAATGCTCCATAATACCTGAGATGAAGAAGAAACACATGTTTTACATAGTGCAGTAACCTTCAATATTACATATCTTAGCAGCAACTCACTCTTTTGCCTCCAAGATTTGAATTCAATACCATAAGAGAAAGAACTACGATTCCTTTTATGAACAATTCGCATGTTACAATAAATACAATCTCCTTACAATAAGACGAAATCCCTATTCAGATATCTCCTCGTGCACTGTCCTTCCCAGCTTTTAGCAGAGGGTTTACCATACTCAAGGATTATGTGATTGCACTCACAATAACTCGAGTATGCTGGGTTCGCTTCCTCATTCTATATCTTGGTCAAGAAGGTGCTGTACAATTTCACCATCCGGCATGGATGGTGAAAGACAGTGACATTTTGCAGCAAAAATTTTATCGAAACGAAAGACAGAAACTTCAACAACGATTAGTGGGATCCAGGCTGCAACCCAAACATCATCCCATACTCGCTTACACTACCTGCAGATAATCGTCTCATTTTTTGCCATAGCCTCCTGGTTTTTCCTGTTCTGAAAGGACCTGAGCTTGAGTACCTCCTAAATGGACTGGAATCCTTCTTTCCAAATCTTGCTAATGGACTTAGTAAATCGGACATTGAGAGTCCCCTCTCAACATCCAGCTCACTGTCGGAGTTAGAGACCGGGGATCGAGGGTTCAAAAATTGGCGCGAAGCTGTACTCATCCTAGCGTCCATGTCAATAGATAGATCATCTCGGCTACAACTTCGAGACACAAATTCTTTTGTCTGGTCACCTTCGCTACACACCAACTTCAAAGCCTGGACGACCTCGCCCATGAAAGGCCTGTGTGATACCTCTGGTTGAACACACATTGAAGCAATAGCAGCTACTTTTACAATGTCATCAAACGGGAAATCAGGCCCCAAAGTAGAGTCCACAATCAACTCCAGACCTTCTTCACTCGTTAGGAGTGGGCGTGCCCAAGCCACTAAATTCTCTTGACCAGCTGGTTGGGACATATCCACCGGCTTTCTTCCAGTTAGCAGCTCAAGTAGGACAACCCCATAGCTGTAAACATCACTCTTTACAAGGAGATGCCCCGTCATAGCATACTCTGGAGCTACATACCTGGTATAATAACAAAGTCAGAAATGTACATCCGAAGAATCAATTGTTAACACAGATGGTAGAGGTTTACTTATAGTCAAATTTCAATGTCATCGACTATGTATTAACCCATATTCAGGGAAAATAACAAACAAGGCATTTAAAAAAATTATACTGCAGGCAAGCAAACCAGCATGAAGCAGCTGAGCTGCTCAATGCTTCAGACCTGTGAATAGAAAGAATGGCAAGACGACTGGCCTAATGAAAATAAGAATTTAAGTCAGCGAATATTTTACCCAAAAGTTCCCATGACTCGAGTGGATATGTGTCTGTTTTCTTCATCTAATGCAGCTCTAGCCAAACCAAAATCAGACACTTTTGGGGTGAAATCATGTTCCAGTAAGATGTTGCTAGATTTAAAATCCCTGTGTATGACACGGGGACTGGAATCTTCATGCAAATAGGCCAGGCCTCGGGCAGCACCAAGTGCTATTTTCATTCGGGCATGCCAATCAAGTGGAGAAATTTCCTTGTCAACACCTGAAAGACAGATAGTTTTAGCCAGTCTGAAATCTAAATACTACATGGCTTCACCCAAAAAGTTAGGAAGGACCCAAATTGAATATTACCATGAAGGTGAGATTCCACGCTGCCATTTGGCATGAGCTCATAAACTAAACAGCGACTGCGCTCCTCAATACATATGCCTATCAACTTGACCAAGTTCCGATGATGGAGGCGGCTCAGCATCTCTACTTCAGCCAAAAATTCACGACCACCCTGCTGGTCGTCTCTCTTGAGGATTTTCACTGCCACTTTCATCCCATCATCAAGCACACCACTATAAACACGACCAAATCCCCCTTCACCTAGTACTCTTGCTTCATTGAAGTTGTCAGTTGCTCTCTCAATTTCAGTTGAACTGAATGTTCTAGCAGAACCAGTATAAGCAGCAAAGCTAGAACTAAAGGATAATGAAGGAGAGTTCGGCCTGCTCCCAATCATGGAGGCTGCAATCCCTACAGTATGCATAAATATCAGAAACTAATTCTGTAGGTCTTTATTACACAAGACTCATGAGAACCACAAATTCGTCCACATTTTAAATGCATATTAACTACTCAATTGGTGTGCTTGGTTCACATGATAAAATTCTGAAGCTTAAAGGTTCCTAAGGCACCCATTAAGAGTTGACACTTCAAGATATTCCAGTCAAAAGACATTGGATGATTCACCATATTATCATTAAGACCAGATAACTTGTTCTATATGCCATTCCATATATTTGGACATTCATTCCATTGTATGCTCAGGATAAGAAGTAAAAGAAACTGCATTGAGCAACACATAGCATATTCAATATTACAACATGATTTTAATTTCCCCTAATATAGCATTTACCTGGAATGCTACAAAGGCATGATGATAAGGGAAGTTAGACTTCTGAATTTCACTGTTTGAATTTTATTTTTGGCACGAATTAAGAGAACTTATGACAGAGGATAAGAACACTAGGCAAACCAGATTGCACTATATCATATACGTGTAAAGAGAAGTATTTAACCTGATGACTTTGCAAGGGACGGTAATGTAGTTGGTGGAGTTGGGTCTGACTGACATCCGCGATCTCTATGTCTGAAAAGCAAAACCCATGCCGCGGCACAGCATAAAATAACTGCGACAGAGGCTGACAATACAATTACTGCTATGACACTCCGATTTGGCCCACTTTTGTGCCTTTGCCCGCTCACATCAACTCCAAGGGGCTGTATGGTCCTTCCGTTATTATCACCAGGATATGGTCGGCTACCTATGGTATCAATGTCTGAAGCTGCTGAAGGAGGGGAGGGAGGAAGACCTGTACATATAACAATTCTATTTAGGTACTCAGGACATAGCAAGTGGCATCAAGATGACATGATTGCATTAGGGATGATTCCGATACCTGGATATTGCACATACAATACATCATAATCACCAAAGAGTGAAGCTTTTATAAGAACTTGTTTGTGCCAGAATCTTTGAGATGTCAGAAATGCTGTAGTGTTATCAAATTTTTCTCCAAGGGGTACCAAATCAATAAGGACAATGGTCTTTTCTGGATACTGGCTGGCTGAATTTGCTCCCATAATACGGACTTGACTTGGATCTATAAATACACCAACAGCGATTTCTGTAGCCAGCTCCGAAACCAAAGGGAAGAAGGTGTAAAGTGCTACACTAAGGCGTAGTCCAACTCGCATGGGCAAGACACAAACACAAGGTGCTTTTGGCGGACCATTTGTGAAAGGCTCCGCACAAGCCAATGATGCGCAATCTGCAACATCAACATTATGGTTTGAAATCGTTAGTGGGGCAAAACCTGGCAACTTGTGCATAAAAGACCTATATCATTTAGAGGAGATATCTGAGACAGATAACAGTTACCTTCGTTGGGAGGTGGCGGTGGTAGTGCTTGAAATGGATGCGGTATCTTTGGATGCCTTGGTGAAGACCCAACGGGAGGCATTTTAGGGGAAAGAAATGGCTCTTGCAATGGCAAAGATGATATAGAGATAAGCATCAACTATGCATAGGATGAAAAATATAATGTAAGGTTAATGCCTTGATTATGGATTGCATGAAAAGGAAAAATATGACATACTCTTACTTTTAGTTGGTCTAGATGAAGCAGTCGGAGAGGGTGCTATTGCAGGAGAATCATGGCTTTCTGGAGATGTTAAAGGCGCAAGAAGTGGTGGGACCGATGATCCTGTAAAGTAGGAATTATCAGAATCATATTTTTTTCTTTTGCAACTCCTTTGTTTGTAGAGAGGCAAATGGGTAGCTAACTGAGGATGACTAGAATGATCACAAACCTGCAGTTAACGGTGAATGAGATTGGTGCCTAAGGTTAGTCTTTGGATATGATTTTGTATGAAACGAAGGAGATGGAGGTATCAATGGACCTTCATTAATTATTGACCGAATTTTTGTCAGTGGCATATATCAGAATGAGGATATCAACTGACATATTTCTCAGGTAAGATACAGAACCTTGTTCAGTTGAAAGATGAGGATGAACTTCATAAGATGACGGAGTGATTGCTGTCATGTTATCTTTTAGGTTGTGATCCCTCTGAAATGAGGTTGAAGGTGCAGATAAAGGAGGATATAATCTTTCCTTGGGGGGAGAATTAAAGAATTTATGAGGAGCATTAGTAGAGGATCCCATGGCTTTGTGTTCAGTAGGAGCTACAAGAGGAGAAGAAATCCTTCAGTGACATAATTGGCCATTCCTCGTCATTGCTGATAATAAGAAAAAGAAAGCAGAAAGATATTCACAAACCTTTTGCTGGATGCTGACTGATAATTCCATTAGGAGGTGCAGCAGCTGGAGCACTTGCTCTTTTGTGGTGGATGCTTGGCCACAGAGTTGATACAGGGGATATGTCATGCTTAACTACAGTAATAACACTGACTCATATTAACTATGCTGTCAATGCTACTTTGAGAACAGGTAGCTATTTAACAGAAAATGGGAAGAAAAGAAAAACAGATTCTTATGTTTTTCTGCAGGTAAGGACAATCCAGAAAGAGGAGCAGCGACGGTTTCAACTACGAAAACTTTCAATAAGCATCAGTTCATTTTTCTTCGCCTAGTTCTATATTGGCAATCATTAGCAATTTGGAAGCAAGCAAAATTCTAGTTAAGATTCTCATATTCATCTGGTTTTTTTACTCAAGGAAGTTATTACTTGATGTACAGTTGCCAACAATATGTGTTGATTGCATCAAGCCACAAACTATTTGGTTGGAATATGAAGAGTACATGTGCATCAGCAACACTAGCAAGCACTGAATACATTTTCCAAATGTCACCTGGTGAACTGGATGGAGGTTTTAGAGGAATTCTTGGATGGCTGGGTGGTGAATTGTTAGGCAACTTCCTTGGTGGTGGTGCAACTGTCGCTGCAAATTCATGGCATGGATGATCACATCTTGCTTACCAACAATTTATTTAAGATGAATATCACACAATAAATATAAGAGGATAAGTATACCTGGTGGAATAGATGGTGAGACTTCTGGATTGGTTGGGCGAACGGGCAGCGGTTTCTGTGGCTTTCCCCTTGGAGAAGGCGCATTAAGGACTGAATGCAATGAGAGAAGGCTCTATCATGTAAGCCTTATGCCTTCATGATTACATTTAATTTACTCTTTATTTGCTTACACACTCCCTTTGTTCCAATTTTATATGACACACTTCCTTTCTTCGTTTGTTCTCAAAAGAATGACACATTTCTATATTAAGAGACTCTTTACCTTTGAACTTCCCGTTTTACCCTTAGTGACTTGGTCCTTTAGCCATAGAAATGTCATTACATGTATAAGACCACAAATTCTAAGGCTACTCTTGGTATGCGTCAAAAGTCTTCCTTCCTTCCTTTCTTAAACTCCATGTCCATTCAAACACCACAATATAAAATGAAACCGAGGGAGCACTAGATAAATATAGCAAGAATACCTGGTGGAACAGATGGTGAGACTTCTGGAATGATTGGGTGGGTGGGCAGTGGATTTTCTGGATTTCCCCTTGGAGCAGGCGCATTCAGGACTGAGATAAATAGCAGCAACAATAAATAATGTAAAAAATTTAACGGCATCCATGATCAACTCTAATTTACTGAAAATTTATTCTAACACGATTGTCACAATTTCTTCTAGAAAAAAGGCAAGGATACCTGGTGGAATGGATGGTGAAACTTCTGGATTTCTTGGGACGGTGGGCAGTGAATTGTGCGGCTTTCCCCTTGGAGCTGGCATGTTAACGACTACATTCAATGAAAGAAAGCAAAATAATGTAACAATCATTTTCTATCTTAATATACTGTGTCAAAACCAAAATTCACATCGGCCAAAATTACCTGGGGCAATTGAGGAGAGAGGACTCCCTGGTGCCCTGCTCTCACTGGGTGGCTTAGATCCGGGTAGCGGTGGAGCTTTAGTTGGTGCATCTTCTGGTGATTTCCTTCCAGGTGAGGAAACTGGTGCTGCTCTCCATAAAAAAGAATATTCAATTAAAACAGAAATTAAGTCATGTCAATATTATGACCAGAGTCAACCGCGTACCTGGAGCTTCTGGCACAGCTACAGGCTGCGCAGCACGCTCTCTCTTAGGAGCACTTGGTGGAAGAACTGGAGCAGGATCATTCCACTTAATTGGAGGAGCTGGTAGAGAAGCGAACGGTGGAGGAGCTGAAGGGATTGCAGGTGGGGCTGAACTGGGTGGTGGCAATAAGGTAGGAACACTTGGTTGCAGAGATGGTGTGAGAGCTTCTTTCGGTTGAGGAACAGGGTTAGACGTCAGCGGTGGAAGCACATTTGCAGGAGGAGAAGATGTCCCTGAGGTCAAAACAAACTTAAGATGCATAACATAAAACGTTGAATTTGGTTAAAAGATTTAATATCCAAGAATCACGGTCAGACCATTTAGTTCAAATGCAGGAGCAGGTGCATTACTTCTGAATGCCTTCCCATGGGAGACGGAAGAGGGTATTCCTTCTTCAATAGGAGGAATTGCAGAGGAAGCTGACAGAGAGGGGGATAAACTGAAACCTAAAATGATTTTTTTTTTTTTAAATAAGGAAAAAGAATAAGAAGTTAATAGCAGAAAGTATGGATGATAAGCAGTTCATCATTACTAGACCTCAGGAGTTATCCTGTTTCATGCAATTGAAAAGATTCTCTATTATCACAAAACCCAGTAGAAATGACAGCTCCATGACAGATAAAAAGATAGTAACAGAATCATTTCCTTACTTTTCAGCAGACAGAGAGATTAATTACAATCATTAAACATTAGAGTATTAAAGAGGACGATGAGGAACATGGACTGTTCATCAGAGTGGCCTACATGCAAACAAAATCCAGAAGACAATACATTCCAACAAGATCGCACATCATTCTCCGCCATCAGAAAAAAGGGATTTGGGGAAGAACAGCCGTTGCATAATCAATTTGCAACCAGCTCTACTAACGCACTAGAATCATACAGCAAGCTTTAATTGCAATCAAATTAGTAGGGCCTCTAAAACCCAAGAGGAATCCGTGAATCAATGGAACAGTTAAAGTAACTTAGCTCAATCACTTGTATGCAAAAAGCAAGCTTGAAAACCTAAAGGCTAAAAATTTCAGCTTGGCACTACTAAATTAAAGGGAAAAGTTATAGGCATAACAAGAAGACTACACAAAATTCTGAATGTAAACTCTCAATTCAGAGTGTCTGATCTAATTCCTTAGAAAATATAATATCTGAGTATTTTCCAACCAAATCCATAAATCAACATTACCAAGACTGAACATTTATCTGACCAATTCCTCTAAATTATTTCCTGAGCAAAAAACTCATAAATACACTACAAATTTTGTCAAGATAAAGAATTGGGTACTTGAATGAATGTATACTCAAATCAAGAACTACAGAAAGGAAGAATTACCTGCAGATCCCTGAAGAACCAAAGCAAAGACACAGAACACCAAGCAAAGAAGTTGCAGCCTCAACCCACCCATCCCATATACTAACTAAAGAAGGTACAAAATCAGAACATAAAGGAGAAAAATATGATCTTTTTGGTACAAAAAAAGTTGGAACTTTTAGATAAACTTGAAGCAATAACAAGAAGGGGACGTTATAATTAGATTAAAGGAGGAAAATTGAGAAGCAAGCAATGAAGAGGGAGATTGTTGAAACGCCCAAAGATGGGTTTGGTGATATGAACAAAAGAAGTAAGAAAAGCAATCAGCTTTGTCTCAGAGCATACCAAGCTCTGTTTTTGGCACAAGTTTGAGATTAGCATACTATACACAAGCGTTTCTGCTACCATGTGAGCAATTAAACTACTCTTTTTCTTTCTTTCTCTATTACAGTGAGTATTAAATACCGACCAGCTAAGTTTATGTTTAACTAAAAACAACACAACAAACACTCCTTGCTGTAACAACTAACAGCCACCTTTTAACAGACGCCCCAATACAAAGGACAAAGAGAACTCTGATGCCTAATTTTACATCATATTATATCCTGCTCTTTTTTTTCATTTTATTTTATTGAACACTATAAAAATCATTCTTTGTTCTTTTCGAAAATACACTTACCTAGAAGAATTTAAGAGAGAGATTGTCCAAAAAATGTATCTTTTTTATTACAAGTGGAAACTAGTACTATTATTATTATTATTATTATTATTATTATTATTATTATTATTATTATTATTATTATTATTATTATTTTATTGGGGTGTAAATAGGAGAAAGCACAAATGGTTGGCTACATGTGTATAGACTCATAGGTAGAGTCATTAGATTCTCCATCATTTTTTTTTACCAAGAAAAAAGTATCACTAACTTAAGTGAGTTTAGGGTGTATTCATGGGAAAATTAACTTATATACATTTAGTGTAAAATCTTTTACCTTATCATAGTAGATTTATCTACTTATAAAAATTTAAGTTTAAATTTTACATAATACATACACATATATGTATATACACATATATAATGTTTGTATAAAAAAAAATATTATTCTATTTGGTGACTTGACATGTTAGCATGTAACATAATTTATTTTTAAGATTACAAATCATAAATTTTTAGGAGGTTTATTTATGAATATACTTGGGTAACCTGATAATGTAAGATTTTTTTACAATGACGTATATAACTTAAACTCTTAAAAAATTATATATCACATTTCTATGTAATCAATCTATATATTGTAAATATTTTTTTTGTAACTAAATTTTAAATGATCTAATTATATACATGTTCTTTTAGGTTAACAAAAGTTACATTCTGGATTACATCCTGGATTGAGAATGAACCAACTTTTTAAATTATTATTTGGTTTGTAGAGGTCTGAAATTCTAGGGATTTGTTTAATAGGTTATTCTTTGACTCATTTTACTTCAATCCTTAATTTAGGTAATTGATGTTGGCCATGAGAGAAGTGGGATTTGTGAGTTGGGGTGTGTGGGCATGTGTCAACTGCAATTTGACACCTCACCTTCTTGTACTTTATCATTTTAATTAACCAACTTAATTAATGGACCCTCCCCTAAGGTACATCTAAAGTGACTAGTGGTTTTCATTCTGTCAATTTGACTTTTATTTTTTCACCTATAATTTTCACTTCTTTGACTTGGTTGTCACTAAGGGTGGCTGACCGGACCGGTTTTGGATCGAAAATCGATTCGGACTGATGTGAATCGAACTATTTATTGGTTTGGAGTGTCGGTCCTTGTAGCGGGACGATTTGTTCTTTTGAAACCGAATGAACTGGTACAAAAAAGAGCCGGAACCGGCCGGAACTGGACCGGACCGGTTCGGGAAAAAATAAAAAGTAAAAAAGTCTGCTAGTTTAAAAACTAGCCGTTGGCAACAAATCTATTGAGCTAATAACTGTTGTCCAACGGTCAAAAACGACCATTTCACTCCATAATTACCCCATAACCACCCACTTGTCACTCAATAGTCACACTATGCTTAGTGATCAAATATGTTAGGTTTCCAAATTACATAATTTAACCATAGCAGTAACAAATTACAGTAAGAAAATTTATCACTTAATCGTTTTAAACAATAAAAGTTTATATAAAAAATATATATTGTTTATTCATTTATTTTGGTGTAAACATCGATACGAATAAAAAAAAACATGACCACTAGTGGTTGTTCATTTAGGGGTCGTTTGGTACGAACACAAGTAATGCAGGGATTGTAGTGTTGGGATTATTTTTATCAAATGTTTGGTTTGTTGTATTAAAAATTAGCTATGCAATGTATAATCTAAGCTTGTGTTTGGTTTAAAACTGTACAAAATCTTCTTTACAATTATACCCTTTGAATATTCTTCTTTCTGTATATAAAGAAATTTAAGAAAAGGGTTTGAGGGGCGGTTTAGTAATTTTAGGGTCTTATCCAGGTACAGTTAATGCAGGGATTAGTAATCCCTTGGTTTCCTTGGTATTAGCCAAGCCCTCCAATGAGGTATAAGTAATCCATGTATTAGGTATGCATAAATTGAATTGAGCAACCAAATATTGTATTGGACGAATAAATATTTATACAGAGATTATTTTACTTAGTACAACCTATCAAACGACAGCTCAAGGAGCTAAATAAAGCATGGCCAAGCAATTAGTCAAAGCAAGAGGTCAACAAAAAAAATGTGATTTTGCTTTGACTTGCATTGTGTTATATTTTAGTGACCCTTTGAAGATTCAGAATGCGGGTCCAATTTTTCGCAATTACAAGAGGATAAAGAGACATATATAGCCTTGTAATTCCCTTATCAATGAGTTTTCAATTAAGGCCATTTTGTCTTTTCAACGTGATATTAAAATTGGCGTTTAAAATCATTCCAATAATTGTAGTGTAGCAGAGAAAGATACTGCCAATATTGGGAGGGCCATCTGATTTGAATGTATTTTAATGAAAAACATTAACTGTATTCCTTTGTTTGGAAATTTTTTAAAATTCTTCCTATATTTTCCTTAATGTTAGTGTCAGAGCAACGATCAAGTTGTCTCCGTGTGATCTATAGGTCACGAGTTTGAATCGTGAAATTATGGTAGGTTGCCTACATCGCACCTTCTTGGAGTTTTATTCTTCCTGCGTGAACACGGAATATTTTGTGTACCAGACTACTTTTTTCCTATATTTTTCTCTTCAATTTTTTCTTCGAAAATCATGATTTATTATATCAATTTCTTTAATTATTTCTTAGGAATATGTGATAAGTAATGCACTGCCAAAGCAAATAAGTTGGCAGGCTCTGCTAAACTTTTTAGAAAAAAAAAAGAGTAAATAATTTCACTTGTATGAATTTTTTGATCATTGAAACATAACTTGCTAACAAGATGAATGTCCCATTGAATCACAAAATGCTCTAATACAGTAATTTACTGTCTACGCGCACCTTCTAGGAGTGCGGTTCTTTTTGCGTAAACGCGAAATGCTTTGTGCACCACACTACTCTTTTCTTTTATTTTTCTCTTTAATTATTTTTTTGAAAATCGTGATGTATCTTATTTGTTTCTTTAATTATTTCTTATGAATATGTGATAGGTAATACACTGCCAAAGCAAATAAGTTGGCAGGCTCGGCTAAAATTTTTAGAAGAAAAAAAGTGTAAATAATTTTACTTGTACGAATTTTTTGATCATTGAAGCATAACTTGCTAACAAGACGAATGTCCCATTGAATCACAAAATGCTCTAATATATTAATTTGCATTAAAAGCTGTGTTTGATACAAAAAGAATAAGAATACATGATTTTCAACAATTTTTATTTTTTAATTGTTGATTGAAAATACTGGAAAAATATTTTTTTTAAGTAAATATAATTGCATTGCGACAAAAATTGTTTTTGGATAATTTATACTTCTTAAATTTCAAACGAACGATGACTACAAAAAATTGTTTTTACAGCTTAATACGTACTAGTTTATTTATTTGTTTGTTTTCTTAAAAACACCATTTTCTTTTACCTAAATATTATTACGTGGTCTACGATAAAATAATCGCGTAGAACGAGGTCCCACTAATGCAAGATTAGATTTAAACAAAAATGTGCAAAAGCTAATTATTTCATCTTTTAGGGATTTCTTTTATAGCTTCTAGTTCGTAAAGTGACTTTAAAATGTGTATTAGTAATTGAACGAGGAGCCTCTAAAAGTGTGATTGACTTTGATTAAATTAAAAAAAGCATCACAAGATTATGTGGGTCTTAAGCATTAGCACCTTACAATGTAATGTTTGTAACTTGTAAAACACAAGAAATTTACTTTTGAAGAGTTATTAAATAAAAAGGACAGTTCGTACACAAAAGCATATCCGACCACTACTAGAAATCAGGAAAATAGAGACCAAAGATTAGCGACCAAAGTTGGTCTGCCACAAAAAGCGACCAATTTTGGTCGCTAATATAGAAAAAAAAATTGAAAAAAAAACTTAAATACAATAGCGACCAAAATAGGTCGCCCAGTGGTCGCCATTTTGTTCAACATTTTGACCGGCCTGGTCAAACAAAGCTGGTCAAAGAAAATTCAAAAATAGCGACCAACTTTGGTCGCAAATCTGGACCCACGTTCAATTTTAGCGACCAAAGTTGGTCGCTCAGGTATGGAAAAATTTCTGGGGACGTTGGCGACCGAAGTTGGTCGCTACTATTCAATATTAAATTTAATCAGAAATTAAATTGTACTATAAGCGACCAAAGTTGGTCGCTATTGTTGAATATTAAATTAAATAAGAAATTAAATTAGCGACCATCTTTGGTCGCTTATCTAAAGGAATTTTATGGTGCAATAAGCGACCACAATAGGTCGCTAATTTGTTAATATTTTACCTTGATATAT
>MCJB01043931.1:109114-163820 GCA_002018475.1 Nicotiana obtusifolia | reverse complement strand
GAATCATGTCTCCGACGATGCTCTGAGGTTGAGATGTTTTAAGTATTCCCTATCTGGGGATGCGAGGAAATGGCTCCAGAATCTTCCTCCAAATTCTATACGTTCATGGCCTGAACTTGTCCGAGCTTTCTTATCAAAATGGTTTCCGCAAAGTAAGAAATCCGAGCTCAGGGACAAGATTTTCTTCTTTAAGCAACTACCTGGCGAACAGTTACATGAAGCGTGGGATCGCTTCAAATTATACTTGGTGAGGTCTCCAAAACATGGTTTTCCAGATTCCATCTTGTTGGAAAATTTTTACATAGGTTTGGATCCTATGAACCAATCAATATCGAAGAATGCAGCTGCTGGATCTTTTATGGACAAAACCTTCGCTAGGGTGACTCAGATCTTAGATAAAATGGCAAATCACAACCAAGCTTGGCACTCTGAAGATTATACAGGCGGAATTGCAATTGGCTCTCCTTCTATGAACAAATTGATCAAGGAAAATCAAGAACGAGACCAAGTGATTGTAGAACTTGCCACAAATGTCAATGTATTAACAAAGCTTTTTACGGAGAATCAGAAGAAGAAAGTGAATGTGGTTGAGAATGTGAAGCCGTTACAAAATGATGATTATGAAGAGGCAAATTATGTTAATAATTCTCAAGGAGGATACCAGAGGTAGTAGTACCAAGGTCAAGGCTCTCAAAATCAATGGAGACCAAACCCGCAAGGGCAAGGTCACGATCAATGGCGAAACGACCAAAGTGGCTCTAATCAAGGAAACTGGAACAGCAATAACATTTTTTCCAATCGAAGTTCCAACCCTTATGTTCCTCCAAAGGGTCAGTATTCGAATCAGGGATCCTTTAGTGAGTCTAAATTGGAGAGCATGCTTGAAAGGATACTATAAAACCAAGAAAAGTCTGATAATTCCATGAAGAACATGACGGAGTTGGTGGGCTCTCACACTGCGGCGATTCAAAAGCTGGAATTGCAAATGAGAGATCTTTCTCGTGAGCAATATCCACAGCAGAAGGGAACACTCCCTGGTGATACGATTGCAAATCCAAAGGGAAGTGGGAGTGGCCCAACTTCCCATATCATGGCCATCACTACCAGGAGTGGTAAGATATTGCAAGGAAAGAATGAGCAAGCAGTTGATGTGGAAGAACTTGAAAAGGGAGTCGAAGTTGAAGAACCCAATGTTGCTGAGGTAAAGAAAACTCCAGAGGTTGTGCAAAACCTAGATGAGACCCGAGAAGGGATGAAGGAAAAGGCAGAAGAAACAAAAAACATTCTTCCGCCGATTCCTAGACCCTCTCCTCCTTTCCCCCAGAGACTTGCGAGAAGAGTTGATGACAGCAAGTTCGAGAAGTTCTATGATATTCTCAAGCAGTTATCTGTAAATATACCATTCTTGGAGGCTTTTCAAGAAATGCCCGATTTTTCCAAGTATCTAAAGGATTTGATCACGAAGAAGAGAACCACCAAGAATGAGGTGGTGAATATGACTCACCGGGTTAGTTCTATCATTGCTACAAATTCAATTCAGAAGAAAGAGGACTCGGGAGCATTTACTATTCCGTGCACTATTGGAGTGCGCGACTTTGCAAAAGCACTCTGTAACAATGGGGCCAGCATAAATCTAATGCCGCTTGCCATTTACAAATAAACGGGATTAGGAATGCCAAGGCGACGAGCATGAGGTTGCAGATGGCTGACCGTTCAATCAAGAGACCAGTTGGTATTGTAGATGATGTGATTGTGAAAGTTGAGAAATTTCATATACCAGCTGATTTTGTAATTCTTGACTGTGCTGTGGACAAGGAAATCCCTATTATATTGGGGAGACCATTCTTAGCTACTGGAAGAGCCCTTATGGATTCGGGGCGTAATGAAATTAAATTCCGAGTGAACAACGAAGAAGTTACCTTCCAAGCTAGTAAGGGTATGAAGTTACCAAACGAGTACGAGAGCATTTCAGTGATTGGTAGTGTTGATGAAGTAGATGATGCTGTTGAGATAAAAATGGAAGAGCAATGCCTAGGTGAAGCATTGACAGCTATATTGGTAGACTTCGATGGTGATGATATGGATGGCTTTATGGAGTTAGTGAAAACATTAGAGGGGCGTGGTTCTTACTCGTATACTCCACCAAAACTTTCCCTTGATTTGGAGAATAGAGCTGTACCTCCTGCAAAGCCATCCATTATCGAACCACCTCAATTAGAGCTGAAACCACTTCCTTCGCATTTGAGGTATAAATTTCTTGGCTTAAATAATACTTTACCAGTAATTGTTTCTTCTTTGTTGAATGATGTGCAGGTGGAACAGTTGCTAAAAGTTTTGAAGGAGCATAGACAAGCCATTGGTTGGACAATTGCGGACATTCGGGGGATCCTTGCTGGAATTTGTGAGCATAAGATTCAATTAGAAGGTGGAACAAAATCGAGTGTGGAACATCAATGACGGTTGAATCCGTCAATGAGTGGTAAAGAAAGAGATAATCAAATGGCTAGACGCTGGGGTAGTCTACCCAATTGCTGATAGTTCATGGGTGAGCCCGGTGCAATGCGTGCCAAAGAAGGGAGGCATGACTGTAATCAAAAATGAGAAGAACGAGCTTATTCCTACGAGAACTGTAACTGGATGGAGAGTGTGCATGGACTACAGGAAACTAAATAGCGCCACATGCAAGGACCGTTTCCCTATGCCTTTTATTGATCAAATGCTTGATCGGCTAGCGGGAAGGTCCTTTTATTGTTTCCTTGATGGATACTCCGGTTATAATCAGATCAATATCACTTTGGAGGACCAGGAAAAGACTACATTCACATGCCCATATGGCACATTCGCTTTTAGCAGGATGCCATTCGGCCTATGCAATGCTCCAGCTACCTTCCAGAGATGCATGATGTCTATCTTCTCCGATATGGTAGAGGACTTCCTTGAGGTATTTATGGATGATTTTTTGGTAGTAGGTGAGACATTTGAGCAGTTCCTGAGTAATCTTAAACAAGTACTCAAGCGATGTGAAGAGACAAACCTTGTGCTAAATTGGGAAATATGCCACTTCATGGTTGATGAAGGTATTGTTCTGGGACAAAAAATATCAAGGTGTGGCATTGAGGTAGACAAAGCTAAAATAGAAATCATCTCTAAGCTTCCTCCACCCACGTCCGTCAAAGGTGTTCGTAGTTTTTTGGGGCATGCCGGATTCTACAGGCGTTTCATTAAGGACTTCTCAAAGATTGCCAATCCAATGTGTAAACTCCTTGAGAAGGATGCCAAGTTCGTCTTTGATGAGAAATGCCTCACAGCTTTTGAGGAACTGAAGACTAAGCTCACCACGGCACCCATTATTGTCACACTTGATTGGTCGCTTCCTTTTGAACTTATGTGTGACGCCAGCGGTGTAGATATTGGAGGTATGCTGGGACAAAGACACAATAAAGTTCTTCACCCAATATACTATGCTAGCAAAACAATTAATGGGGCGCAGATGAATTACACCGTAACCGAGCAAGAACTGTTGGCCATTGTGTATGCTTTCGAGAAGTTCCGTGTGTATCTGTTGGGCTCTAAAGTAATTGTGTACACCGATCATGCATCTCTCCGTTATCTGATAGTGAAGAAAGATGCAAAGCCGCGACTAATCCGTTAGGTTTTACTGCTGCAAGAGTTCGATTTCGAAGTTATGGATCGAAAGGGAACACAAAACCAAGTGGCAGATCACTTGTCTAGAATTGAAGAATCGGGGAGACAAAAAGGAGAGCTGGAAATCAATGATGCATTTCCAGATGAACAAATAGTGGCGTTATCCAATTCCTTTGCACCGTGGTATGCAGACATCACTAACTACATAGTTAGCGATCTTATTCCGGAAGGGTTAGAATCTTACCAAAGGAAGAAGTTCTTGAGGGATTGCCGAAACTATTATTGGGAAGAACCCTTCTTGTTCCGTGTCTGTGCGGATAACATAATCAGGAGATGCGTGCCTGAGGAAGAGATGCTACAAATTCTGAAAGCTTGTCATGACTCACCGGTTGGGGGTCATCATGGGGGGAATAGAACGGCAGCAAAGATCTTGGGATGTGGTTACTACTGGCCGACCATTTATCAGGATGCTAATCAGTTGGTAAAGTCTTGTGACCAATACCAACGACAGGCCCCAATTTCTAGGAGGCATGAGATTCCTATGAACTTTGTGATGGAAATCAAACTATTCGACGTTTGGGGTATTGACTTCATGGGCCCTTTTATAAGCTCATGTGGGATGAAATATATCTTAGTAGCTGTGGACTACGTGTCCAAATGGGTAGAAGCCATTGCTTTACCAAACAACGAGGCTCGGAGTGTGACCGCGTTTCTAAAGAAGAATATTTTCACCCCGTTTGGCACCCCAAGAGCCATTCTCAGTGATGGGGATTCGCATATCTGTAACAGAGTCTTTAAAGGTCTCTTTGACAAGTACGGTGTCAAGCATAAGGTTGCCACACCCTACCATCCACAGTCGAGCGGTCAAGTTGAGGTATCTAACAGGGAAATAAAGAGCATACTAGCAAAGACGGTGAATGCAAACAGGATCGACTGGTCAAAGAAGCTAGATGATGCTCTATGGGCATACCGCACAACGTACAAAACCCCCATCGGTACATCCCCTTATCGGGTAGTTTTTGGAAAATCTTTCCATTTACCTGTAGAACTTCAGTATAAGGCTATGTGAGCCTTAAAAAAATTAAACATGGACTAGGCAGAGGCTGGAGCTCTGAGGCTAGCGCAATTGAATGAAATGGAGGAGTTCCGTCTCCACGCATATGAAAGTGCAGCCGTATATAAGGAAAGAATGAAATTCGTCCATGACAAAAAGATCTTAAAAAGAGAGTTCAAGGCAGGGGATCTGGTATTGCTGTTCAACTCAAGACTAAAACTATTTCCAGGGAAGCTGAAGTCTAAATGGTCTGGCCCTTTTAAAGTTGTTGATGTCTCTCCTTTTGGAGCTGTCGAACTAGCATCGGAGGATGGGCTCCGAACCTTCAAGGTGAACGGTCAAAGAATTAAGCACTACTTGGGAGTGGATGGAGAGAAACATTTGGTAGAGCAGCTGGCTCTAAAGGATGGTCCATGCCCAACCATGGAATGATTGCAGAGGCGTCTTAGCTTCGTCGTGCCGCGACGTTAAATCAAGCGCTTCATGGGAGGCAACCCATGTGTGGTAACATTTACTCTGGTTTGTTGTTGTACCTTTATTTAAGTTTTAATATCATATTTGTACTTAGGGCTATTTGAAGGATGTTTTAGAATGCAGGAATTTGACAAAAGGACAGAAATTGAAAAGGAGTTCTTGAAACTGCAGAAAAACAACAATGTGACAAATGCTACACAAATGCGATCGCATTATCAATATGCAAACCGCATTTGTGCCGCAAACTGAAGCAGAAAGTTGAATAAGCATAGTTGTCATAAATGCGACGAAGCACAGCATTTTGCGGATCGCATTTGCGTTATGCGGTCCGCATTCTCATCGCAAACAGAGCCAGAAGGTTTGGTTCACAACAACGACATAAATGCGGTGAGATGGCCTACTTTGCGATTCACATTTACACTATGCGATGACTTAATCATCGCATACTGACAGGTACGTGTCCGTATTCCCTCCTCTCCTAAATCCTTCAATTTTAGTATAAAAAAAAATAAAAAAAATAAAAAAAAAGAGAAAAGAGAACACAACAGAGAACGAACAGCGATCGATATTATTGGAGGAAATTGAATTGCAGGCTTACCAAATATCAAAATGCTGATTAACAGTTGTTCTAAATCCTCAAATCTTCTTCCTAGGTATGTTCGACCTTTGCTATATGTTTAATTTTAATTTTTCAAGTTAGGTTTGGTGTTTCAATGGAGATTTTGAACTTTTTGGGGGATGAAGACAAAAATCTAGGGTTATAATTCTTGGGGGATTAACATACTTGTGTATATAAAGGTATTTGCGGTCCACAAAATCAAAATGTGGACTGCACTTTGACCGCATCCCTAAACCCTAGACATCTGAAGAAGACAACAAATGCGGTGCCTTTGCGATCGCATAATGACTATGCGTCCCAGGGAGCCCCTTGCACTCTATCTTCTTTCTTATGCATTGGGGACAATGCATGATTTCGGTTGGGGGTGGTAGCCTTATTTGTGTAGTTGATCTATTTTCTTGTTTAGTGACATTGATTATCGTAAAATATGTAGTAGTGATTAATGATTTATGTATATATGCTGTTGTAGTTAAATAGTTAGTGAAATGAAGTTTGTCAATAAAATTCTCTTGTTTTTTCTTTGCCGGGTTCTTTTTCAAGGGAGTAATAGTAGAACCGGGTTTATTAAAATGAGATATATTGACCGGGATGGTGAAATTATTTAGTATCAAGTATGTGAATCTGTGTGTAGAGTATACCCTAACAAATCAGCCATGTGAACTTGAGGCTCACTCTGTAACTCTAGTTCCACCTAGAGTTGTGTATGTATACATGAAGAAAGCCTCGAGTGACCAAATGTTAACTCTAAAGTTGTAAACTATGTTAACCGAACAGATTGTGTGCCAATGTGTGTGAGCTCTTTGTTTAAATAGTTCTTGTGTTCGCTGCTGCCATCTAGAACTTGCCCGGTTGGTTTTTCGACGCTTATTATAAGTACACTGAGTTGGAGAGAGGATCTTAGGCATTATTTGTTTATTTATAAAACCTTTCTAGCCTTTTTAGCCTACCTGTGCATAAATAATATCACTAGTACCCTATTTGAGCCTTTAGCCTTTTCCTTGGCCTCCGCATTATGAACCTTTCCCTTTTGTAAAACAAGGACCTCTTTTGAACCCGTTCCTCCTTGAACATTGAGAACAGGGCTAATGGCCTAAGTTGGGGGGGGTGGGTCAAAATGGAAATGGATAAGGCTGTGAAGTAAGGGTGAGAGTCTGCTAATGTGAATTTACGAAAGCTCCAAAAAAAAAAAAAGAGAAAAGAAAAAGAAAAGAAAAAGAAAATAGTTATATATGTATTTACAATAATGGAGCTCTGAAATAGATTAGAGAGGTATTTAAGGCGGTCCCACTTTGGGAACTAAACTCCAGTGAGGCTATGGGGTTGAAAAGAAGCGAAATGTTAAAAGAAAGAAGAATGTAATTAGTGTTCAAGGAGGATGTAGTCACTCATATCTAAATATATATCCTACCCTTCCTTAAACCTACATTACAAGCTTACAAAGTCCTTATGTGATCTCCAACCGAGTGTTCTTAGAAGTAGGTGACGAATTAAATTAAGGGCAAGCATATGGTATGGCATGTGGTGACACTTGAAATTTTGTTCTGAGAGTGAGTGTATTTGCATTTGAGTCCCTTTGTATTGCTATGATAAATATTGTGAGAGTGGGACTTTCTTTCCAATGAGGGCACATAAACTGCTAGGTTGATAGAAAGTTGAGTTTTGAGTAAAGCATAAGTGCATTCAGCTGAAGGTAGCCTTTAGTTACTTTGTTGAGGCTCAAAGTTCACGAGCTGATTGGTTGTTACTTTCCAATGATGGTCGCGATTTTCTTACAGGCCCAAGAGGCTGACTATTTCTAGAACATGCAGTCTGCCATAAGAAAGCCATTTGCTGAAGCTATAAAGATTAGGGAAATGGTTGAAAATAAGTTGAAAATAGGAAGGATATTGAATGAGACAGCCCTTAAAGCTACATCGCAAGCCATCCAGAATGGCTCAGGGGATCTAGCTAATCAGAAAAAGAGAGAAGATGGAGCCATGATGGCTTCAAGCTCGAGGGGTCTCTCAGGAACCCCACAACATTACTACTCACACCATGATGCTGCATACGCCATGGCACCGCCTCCCTATACGGTGATGAACGCACAACCCTACATACGACCCTAGCAAAATTACAATCAAAACCGAGCTCCACCTACCAGAAATAACCGTCCTTACCAAGATCCATATAATCCTTGCCCACCACAAAATACACCCCAACATAATCCACGTCCCCGAGAGCCTCCCAGAAGAAATCATTTCACCCCCATCGGTGAATCATACTCGAGTTTGTTCCAGAAGTTGACCCAATTGGGTTTTATTACAACCTGTGGCTCCGAACAGGCCAAACCCCGAGTCTTCGCTATACCGGGTTGATGCTAGATGTGCATACCACTTAGGGGTGGTAGGCCATGATACAAAAGATTGCTGGACCCTCAAGAGGGCGGTTGAAGACTTGATTGAAGCGAAAAGAATTGTGTTGAGGGACAAGGAGGCTCCCAATGTGACTAATAATCCATTGCCTGATCACAACAATGGACCAGTTATCGGTATGATATGTAATGATAAAGAATATGACCCGACGCTGAAGGCCATTATTGTCATCGCTAGTTCGGAGGCAAAAAGCAACAACAAAACCGGCAAAAACTGAAAAGAAAATAGCTCCGTTCCCTTATGATGTTGAAACAAAAGCTGAGCCGACACCTTTTAAGAACTTGGTTCTTTATGTTCCAAAAGCCCCAAGGAAAGAACAGCTTGTCCTCGGCACTCCAAAGAAGTTTGGTGAAAGGAAAGTTACATTGAACGTGCCAAGGTTGTACGTACCGAAGGGAACACATGTGGCGCGGGGGGGCGATAATATCGTCAAGGCTAAGTGAGCCGTAGCTATCAGTCCCACACCACAGAGTCCAATGAAAGATTCTACAGCAGTCCCTTAGAACTACAATAGAACTATGGTTACTTACAAGGGGAAAGAAATTATGGGGGAAATAAATGAAATGACTCAGTCTTGGAGGTACAATACCCCGGATGGGTTAAGGAAAGCCAAATAAAATAGGGACAACCAGATGCCACCCAAGAAACTCGTGAGCAATGAAGAAGCGGAGGAATTCTTTAGAAAAATAAAAGCTTCGGAGTACTCGATAATTGATCAACTCCGAAAAATTCCCTCCCAGATCTCACTTCTATCTCTACTGTTGACCTCAGATGAACATAAAAAGGTTCTAATCAAAATATTGCACGAAGCGTATGTCCCAGATGAAACTACTGTTGCGCAATTAGAAAGAATGGCCGAGAGATTTTTCGAGGTCAATAAGATCTTGTTTAGCCGTGATGATTTGCCTGCAGAGGGAGGTGCCCACAACAAAGCCCTCCACCTGAATGTTAAATGTGAGGGTTACTGGCGGGTCTGGAGTAGATATTTGTCCCCTCTCAACGCTCTAGAGGATGGAAATCGGTATAGAAAAAATTCAGGCCAACAATGTCTGTGTATGAGCCTTCGATGGGTTTAAAAGGGATACAATTAGAGAAATTGATCTAGTCTTAACTATTGGGCCTGTGGACTTTGAGGTGACCTTCCAAATGTTGGACATGGAAACCTCGTACAATTTCCTTCTTGGCAGGCTATGGATTCTCGCCACTGGAGCCGTTCCGTCCACTCTCCATCAGATGGTCAAGTTTGAGTATGACAATCAAGAAATTGTGTCCATGGAGAAGACGAGCAATCTATTTACCGGGACCCCTCAGTCCCGTGTCTTGAGGCCAGGGAAGGCAGTGAGCACATCGTGTATCATGCTTTTGAAATTGTGGTCGCTGACCAATTTGAAGAGGGGGCCCCACTACCTCAATCTTATTTGTCCAATGTTTCAGCTATGGTTGCCATCCAAATGATCAAAAATGGGTACAAGCTAGAAGGGGGCTGGGGACATCTCTGTAGGGCATTATTGAGCCAATTTTCCTAGTCGTGAATGAGAAGCCTTTCGGGTTGGGTTTCTGAGCTACATCAGCTGATAGAACATAGGCCGACAAACACAAAGAAAACGGGTGGGTCCTGTCACTGCCCATCACATATCTCTCCCAGTCATTTGTTAAATCAAAGTATCTGGAGGAAGAAGAAGAGATATTCACGGCCGAAGAGATAGACAATATCTACGGAGCTTTGAAACAAATTTTATATGAGTCCGACATGGTCCAACCAAGGGAAGGCACGAGCCGTGCCGAGGTGCAATACATGGGATTTCAAGCTGCAGAACTGGGAGGCTATCCCGTTCCCCATCAGGGGGGAATCCCAATAGTTCAGTCTTGCTATCTTTTCTGTATTACGGGTTATTTCAGGCTGTAGCTCGAAGTTTTACTTTACTGTCTTTAAATTCTGATATAAACCCTTTTATCTTTCAATTCAATGAAATGAAATCAATATTTTATTGTTCATAGATGTCTCTTTTTTTTTCTTTCTAATTTTCTATTTTTCTTATCTTTCTTTATAGTTCTAATAATATGGACTTTAATAATATAACATGATTGCGGACTTCATGCCAGATCCTAAAATGCCGTTAATTCTGAAACAATGAATCAAGAGCCAGAATGTGATAAGGATGAGGCTTTTAGGGAAATAAATGAGAATTGGAACAATTTAAGAATAAGCCTAAGCCAAACTTAAATGAAACTGAGCCAGTTAATTTTGGCAATTCAGAAGAGGTTCGAGATACCAAGATAAGCATTCATGCAGATGAGAGAACTAGAGATGCCTTGATCCAACTTTTGTTTGAATCCAGCTGTCACCTCTAGGGAGCTGAGAGTTTTCTATAGCTCCATCCAGTAAGTATTCTGCCAAAACATCAAATGGGAGAATGGGAAATCAATAACTGAAGAAAATCACACAAGGATGATATTTAAGGTTTCAACATATATTAACCTTCACTTGTAACAGCAGCACGTATTCAAAGACGTGTTTGCATGTTCTTATGATGATATTCCAGGGTTGAGTGTTGATTTGGTGGTACACAAACTGGTTACCTATCCCATTTATCCTCCTGTCCAGCAGAAGCAAAGAAATTTCAAAACTGATATAAGTGATAAGATTAAGGAAGAAGTCACAAAGCAATTGAAAACTGGTGTGATCCGAGTGGTCTGATACACCACATGGCTGGCTAATGTGGTTCCAGTGCCAAAGAAAGATGGGAAAACTCGAGTTTGTGTTGATTATCGGGATTTGAAAAAAGCGAGTTCCAAGGATAAATGTCCATTGCCAAATATCCACATTCTTGTTGATAATTGTGCTAAACATGAGATATAGTTTTCTATAGATTGTTACCAGGTTCTGATAGATGAAGAAGATGCAGAAAAGACTGCTTTCACCACCCTTGGGGCACTTACTGTTACAGGGTCATGCCGTTTGGTCTGAAAAATGCTGGAGCGACCTATATGAGAGCCATAACTGCCATATTCCATGACATGATGCATTAGGAAATTGAGTTATATGTGTATAATGTGATCATTAAATCTAGAACGCAAGAATACCAGTGCGAGATCTGAGGAAACTTTTAGAGAGGTTGCGCGAAGTATGATTTGAAGTTAAACCCGGATAAATGTGCGTTCGGAGTTCTGTCTAGGAAACTCTTGGGGTTTATAGTCAGTCTGAGGGGTATCGAATTAGATCCGACAAAAGATAAAGTCTGTTCGGGATTTGCTACCTCCGAAGAGCAAGAAAGAGGTCATGAGTCTGCTAGGGAGGTTGAATAACATCAGCAGATTCATCGCTCAACTTACCACCATTTATGAGCCCATAATCAAGTTGTTGAAGAAAGACGCGACAATCAAATGGACAGATGAGTGTCAAGAAGATTTTGATAAAATCAAAGAATATCTGTCAAACCCGCCGGTGTTGGTTCTGCCTAAACCAAGAAGACCTTTGTTCTTGTATCTGATGGTCCTGGAAAATTCTTTCGGCTGTATCCTGGGGTAGCACGATGTAATCGGGAAGAAAGAACAAGCCATATATTATCCGAGCAAGAAGTTCACCAGTTATGAAGTCAAGTACACTTTGTTGGAAAAACCTGTTGCGCCCTAACTTGGGTCGCCCAAAAGCTGAGACATTACTTGTTGGCTACACAACGTACCTCATAACCAGAATGGATCTTTTGAAGTATATATTCCAGAAGCCAATGCCCACTGGAAGGTTAGCAAAGTGGCAGATCCTGCTCAAGCCTTGGCGGATCATCTAGCTAAGAACCCAATCAATGATGAATACCAACCCTTAAGCACTTACTTTCCAGATGAGGAAGTAAACTCGGTTGAAGTGATTCCAGAGGACATCAATGCCTGAAAAATGTTTTTTGATAGGGATGTAAATACCAAAGGTGTAGGGATTAGGGCAATTCTGATCTCACCTAGGGGTCAGCACTATTCAGCCACAGCCCGACTTCAGTTCTTTCGCACAAACAACACTATTGAGTATGAATTCTGCATCATGGGTATGAATATGGCAGTCGATCTGGATGTACAAGAGTTATTAATCATGGGAGACTCTGATTTAATTATTCGGCAAGCCCAAGGTGAATGGGAAACTCGAGATATCAAACTTTTGCCGTATAGGCAGTATGTGGAAGATCTCAGTAAACAGTTCAAATTCGTTGAGTTTAAGTATATTCCTCGATTCCATAATGAGCTAGCAGATGCGCGAGCTACTGTGGCCTCAATGCTGCGGTACATGGGTAATACTCATATTGACTCGTTGGAAATTCAAGTTCAAGAAAGGCATGGCTATTGCAATGCAATTGAAATGGAACCAGATGTTGAGCCATGTTAACATAATATCAAAAGGTTCTTGAAAATGATAGAATATCCCTAGCAGGCCAGTGAGGATCAAAGGAGAACTATCAGAAGGCTTGCAAGCAGTTTCTTTTTGAGTGAGAAGATCCTGTACAAAAGAACTCCAAATTTGAATCTATTAAGATGTGTAGATTCTTAAGAAGCTGATGGGATCATGAACGAAATGCATTCAGGAGTATGTGGGTCTCACATGAACGAGTATGTCCTTGCAAGGAAAATCCTTCGGGCAGGTTATTATTGGATGACCATGGAAAAAGATTGTTTCAATTTTGTCCGGAAATGCCATCAGTATCAGATACACAGTGACCTGATTCATTCACCGCCTTCAGAGTTGCATCCTACGTCAACGCCTTGGCCGTTTGTTGCCTGGGGCATGGATGTTATTGGGCCAATCAAGCTGAAAGGCTTCAAACGGGCACAGATTCATCCTGGTTGCCACTGATTATTTCACAAAGTAGGTCGAAGCAGTCACTTTCAAAGCCGTCACTAAGAAAGAAGTGGCGGACTTCGTATATTCCAACATTATTTGTCATTTTGGTATTCCTAAAACTATCATTACAGACAATGCTACTAATCTGAATAGCCATTTGATGAGGGAGGTATGCGAATAATTTAAAATTATGCACCGTAATTCTACCCCTTATCGGCTCAAAGACAATGGCGCAATTGAAGCTGTAAACAAGAACATTAAAAAGATCCTCAAGAAAATGGTTCAGGGTTCCAGGCAGTGGCATGAAAAGTTGCCTTTTGAACTATTGGGATATTGCACAACCGTCCGCACATCAGTTGGGGCCGCTCTTTAGTTATTGGTCTATGACACTGAATCCATAATACTTATAAAAGTTGAGATTCCCTCTCTTCAGATCATTGTTGAAGCCAAGATCGAGGATGATGAATGGGTCAAAACCCGGATGGAACAATTGACTATGATTGATGAAAAGCGAGTGGTCACAGTTTGCCACGTGCAGTTTTTCCAACAGAGAATGGCCTGTGCGTACAACAAGAAGGTACAACCCAGAAAATTTAAAGTAGGGCAACTCGTTCTGAGACGTATTCTCCCGCATCATTAAGAAGCTAAAGGAATATTCACCCCGAACTGAAAGGTCCATAAATTGTAACAAGAATGCTGCCAAAGGGAGCATTGTATTTGGGAGATATTGAAAGAAATATCCCCGAGACAGCTATCAATACAGACGTAGTCAAAAGGTATTATATTTGACCTTTTACGCAACTTTAACATTCTCTGACTGGAAAAAGAAAAGGAAAAATAAAGAAAGAAAAGAAAAACAAAACAAAACTCAAAATAAGTTCATGTAATTGAACTACGTTTGACAAGATTCCGAAAGGATACGTAGGCAACCTCACTCTGGGGTTTGGTCTCACTAAACAAAAAATCCACACTTCCCTAAAAGTAAATTGGACAGATGTCATAATGGTTCGGTAATGGTTTCGCCCGAAAGGTCCCAAAGTTGTAATTCAATCCAAATTCCTTTTTACCCAAATCCTTTTCAAGTTCTTTTGATCAATCGGCGAGAATGTTCAAGAATTGAAGGATATGCTTATTTGGACCTAGAGCCATCAAGAACTGAGAGAAATAAAATGAGAAAGTCCTATTGGTGAAAACTCTCACGGATACTGTAGGGCGATGATGAGTAGAAAAAATAAAATTGAGAGAGTCTTGTTAGTGAAAAGCTGCAATGGACACTATAAGGCGATGATGAGAAGAGAAATAAGAGAGGTTAGCTGGTGAATATTCACAAAAGGCACTACTGAGCGAAAAAAGGATCCTTGCAGCCATGGCATCAACACAGTCCCAGGCAGAGTTTCTCGGTTTCGAGGCAAAAGTTGTGATGAGTTTCTGAGAGTAGGACGGTTTTCACGGATCAGGCATCCATTCTAAAAGGCATGTCATGCTCGTTGAAGTCCGCATGTACTCCCAGTTAAGTCCTTCTTTCCGTTCCCCGAAAGGGATATCTCTTGTTTAAACTCATTCTCTATTGCGTTTTTTGTTTTTCTTTGAATCCCTTTCGGCCAAACTTCGTTTCAAAATAATATCAAAGAAAGGATGGCAAGACCAATTACAAGGCTCTCGTTTGAAGCGAGCGGATACATTCAAAAGGCACACAAACTCGATAAAGGTATCAAGTCGATCCCGACTGCCGATTGGCAGATGCTCTGAAATTGGAAATTTTGAAAAAAAATTCAAAGTTGAAATGCCCACAAAGGCAAAATAAAGTTGAAAAGGGTATGTACCTATGCACGACCAACCGTCATGCCAAATGTTTGAAAAACCAAAGGTTCCCGTGGCAAAAAGTGCAAGTGGTATTCAGGAAACAACCAATTGTAATTGAAAATAATCATCAAAGAAGATGTGTCGAGATCTAATGATTGAAACACTCAAGGCCACAAATCAACCACCATTTTAAACTGACAATTGTTCTTTGTTGCAAAACAGGAAACACACAATGAAAGAAAAACAACCTTGCAAAAAAGCAGGTACCAACGAAAGGAAATTGCACCGGAGACTAAAAACAGCTCTGCAACATCTAAAACTCTCAAAAAGGGAAGTATTCTCAAAATTCTTTCCCGCATTTTATTCATTTTCTATTAAAAAAAAGAAGAAGAAAAATGGAAAAAGAATCAAATCAAAAATTCAAAAGCATGGTAGTATAGGGTACACGAATCCCTAGCTGCATTTTCCAACTTAGGGTACACCATTCCCTAGTTGATGTTTTAGACATAGTGTACACCACTCCCTAGTCTCCTTACCACTATAGGGTAAACCAATCCCTAGCTGTGTTTTCCAACATAGGATACACCACTCCCTAGTAGAGTTGAGCTTAAACGCAGGGTACACCACTCCCTGATATCCTTACCAATTGATCTTAAATGTAGGATACACCACTTTCTGATATCATTATTATTGATAAAGCTAAAATGCAGGGTACACCACTCCCTGATATCATTTTTTTAGATATAGGGTACACCATTCCCTAGTCTCCTTACCAGTATAGGGTACACCAATACCTAGATGTGTTTTCCAACATAGGGTACACCATTCCCTAGTTGATGATATTTTAGTTATAGGGTATACCGCTCCCTAGTCTCTTTACCAGTATAGGGTACACCAATCCCTAGCTCTATTTTCCAATATAGGGTACACCACTCCCTAGTTGATGATATTTTAGACATAGGTTACACCACTCCCTAGTCTCCTTACCAGTATAGGGTACACCAATCCCTAGCTGTATTTTTCCAACATAGGGTACACCACTCCCTAGTTGAGTTGAGCTTAAACGCAGGGTACACCACTCCTTGATATCATTACTAATTGATCTTACATACAGGGTGCACCACTCCCTGATATCTTTATTGATAGAGCTGAAATGCAGGGTACACCACTCCCTGATATCATTCCTAGACATAGGGTACACCATTCCCTAGTCTTGCTACCAGTATAGGGTACACCGATCCCTAGCTGTGTTTTCCAACATAGGGTACACCATTCCCTAGTTGATGATACTTTAGACATAGGGTATACCACTCCCTAGTCTCCTTTCCAGTATAGGGTACACCAATCCCTAGCTGTATTTTCAGATATAAGGTACACCACTCCTTAATATCTTCATTGATAGAGCTGAAATGCAGGGTATACCACTCCCTGATATCATTATCTTAGACATAGGGTACACTACTCCCTAGTCTCCTTACCAGTATAGGGTACACCAATCCTAGCTGTATTTTCCAGCATAGGGTACACCGTTCCTAGTTGATTGATCTTAAATGCAGGGTACACCACTCCCTGATATATTTATTGATAGGCCTGAAATGCAGGGTACACCATTCCCTAATATCATTACTATGTGATAGAGCTTAAATGCAGGGTACACCACTCCCTGATATCATTCTTTTAGACATAGGGTACACCACACCCAAGTCTCCTTACTAGTATAGGGTACACCAATCCCTAACTGTATTTTCCAACATAGGGTACACCATTCCATAGTTGATTGATCTTAAATGCAGGATATACCACTCCTTGATATCTTTATCGATAGAGCTTAAATGCAAGGTACACCACTCCCAGATATCATTCTTTTAGACATAGGGTACACCACTCCCTAGTCTCGTTACCAGTATAGGATACACCAATTCCTAGCTGTGTTTTTCAACATAGAGTACACCACTCCCTAGTTGATGATATTTTAAACATAGGGTACACCACTCCCTAGTCTCACTAGTATAGGATACACCAATCCCTAGCTGTGTTTTCCAAACATAGGGTACACCGCTCCCTAGTTGATTGAGCATAAACACAGGGTACACCACTCCCTAATATCATTACCAATTGATATTAAATGTAGGGTACACCACTCCCTGATATCATTACTGTTTGATTGAGTTGAAATGCAGGGTACACCACTCCCTGATATCATTCCTAGACATAGGGTACACCATTCTCTAGTCTCCTTACCAGTATAGGGTACATCAATCCCTAGCTACATTTTCCAGCGTAGGGTACACCATTCCCTAGTTGATGATATTTTAGACATAGGGTACACCACTCCTAGTCTCCTTACCACTATAGGTACATCAATCCCTAGTTGTGTTTTCCAACATAGGGTACACCATTCCCTAGTTGATCGAGCTTAACGCAGGGTACAACACTCCCTAATATCATTACCAATTGATCTTAACTGCAGGGTACATCACTCCCTGGTATCATTACTGTTTGATTGAGCTGAAATTCAGGGTACACCACTCTCTGAATATCATTCCAAATACAGGGTACACCATTCTCTAATTTTACCAAGTATAGGGTACACCAATCCCTATCTGTGTTTTCTAACATAGGGTACACTACCCCCAAGTTGATTTACTCTTAAGTGCAGGGTACACCATTCCCTGATATCTTTTCCAATATAGGGTATATTATTCCCCGGTCACATTTCCCAACATAAGGTACACCGATCCTTAGTAGAGGCATCATTTTGACAATAAGGAAACACCAATTGAAAAACAATTACCATGATATCTTCAGGGTACACCATTCCCGACACTTTACTGCTTTTAATAAAGAAATAGTTTAGAATTTATTACAATAACTCAAAAAATTTCCAAGTGAAAATTGGGGCAGAAAATTTTTATTTGTTTGTTTGTTTTGGTGTTTAAGCAGGTTTTACCTCGAGGCACAACGTTTGAGATGACCAAAAGAAGAAGCCGCAATCCAGAATAGAGAAAGAACAAAAAAAGAAGTGAATCCAAAATGCAGAAGCAGATGAAAAGATGTGGACTGCTCAAGACGTGACTGAAGTGACGAGCATTGCATTTTCCTTTTTATTAGAAGAAGCCGTAGAAGAATGAACTATCACTTGCAGCTAGCAAGCATCAAGATTCGAATAAGAGTCTACATGAAGAATTAATCAAGACTCAAGATTAAGTTTAAAAAGACTTATAGATAGGAATTTGTAACTCATAGCTGATAGGTTTGGTTTGTTTTCTTTTGATTTTGCTTTTGGTGTAATAAGGAGTTCAGCAAGCAGTAACAACAACAATAACAATAGTGAAATCACAGTTTTTCGGTACCAGCTACCAAACTTTCCATAACTATAGTGACCTGATTGCTTTATAGCCATGGATATGTAGGCAACCTCGGAAGCAAGGTTCGGTCAAACTTTTTCAAAATTCTTCCCACGGAGTATTAAATGGGCAAATGTTATTCATGTTTGCTCACTTTATCTTTGCCTGAAAATTTTTTATCAAAAGAGGGGCAACTGTGAGCACGTAATTTTTGTCTCGCTCGAAAATTACTCCCGAAAATCACAAAATTGTTCTTATAGAGTTTTAGGATTTTTGTTTATTTATTTGATTGCATTTCTTGTGCATTAATAAACAATTTACATTTTTGCGTCACTAGAAACATATAGAAGTTATAGAAAAATCACCAATAATATTTTATTCTTCATGTTAGATTTTTAGATTGCATAGTAGGAGTTAATTACATTTTATTGGAAAGTCACAAAAAAAAATACATTAAACATGTTGCATATTGACATTTTAGGTTTAATTAATTGATTTTCTTTCTTTAATGTGTCAAATAGTTAATGGATTTGTTAATTGCTAGATCACATTAGGAATAATTTTGCAAATTAATTTTGATTTTAGGTGGATTAATTAAAAGTAGTTAAATTTAAAAATTTAAAATTGAAAGATGAGAAGGAAAGAAAAGGGTCGGTCTCCTATAATTCGAACTAGGCCAAGCAAAATTGAATGGCCCAAATCCCTTCGATGCAAGCCCAGCCCACAAAAAAAAAGCTGATCCAGCTTTCAATAGCACCAAACGACCCCGTTTTGCTTGAGTTAATCTCAGACGTTTGTTTGATTAAGATCAACAGCTCGGAACTGGCTCCCACCTTCCCCTTATAATTGTCGGAGACCCCCTACCCCCTAAACGACCTCACAAAACCCTTCGTCTCCTCTCCCTCAGCCTCCGCTAGAAATCGCCCATGGCGGCAGTCCACCTCCAAACAGCCCCAAAATACCACCATACAATCCCCATCACTTCCTCGTCTCTAATATACCAGTATCTTCTCTGAAAACCTCATTGTTCACCACGATTTATAACTCTAAAAATTCCAGAAAAACCTAGATTCGCCCTTTTTGATTTTTCTTCTAATTCGGGCTTATCTCACGTTATAACTTACATCAATCGACTGCTCTTGTTGAGAGCTATCCATTGATGTTGGTTTCATAGCTTTTCACGTTGGTCGAATTTTGACCAACAATCCGCTGACCTACCGGAATTCTAACACCTTCTTCAGCATCATACTTCCAGTTCTAATACCGGCCACAGTTATTATCATTATATGTAGCACTGAATCCTCTTAAGCGTGAACTAGTGCTCTTGTGACGATATCGACCATTGCCCAGATTCTTTGAGGCTGACAGAGGCATCTCTAAAGGGGTAATCTCTTTCTTTTCTCAATTTTCTTGTTAGAAATGGTTCATTGATTGAATTAGTTTAGTTAATTGTCTATTTTGCATTTAGTAGTAATTACTGGTTTGAATGTTCACATGTTTAGTTGATTAGTTAATTACATGATTAAATTAGGTTAATCATCTAAATTTGGTTAGATTTTGAATATTGTTTGATTTGCCGTAATTTTTAGTCTGTTTAAGTTTTTTGTGATAGTTGTTTGTAATTACTAGAAGTACAAGGGGGCCAGGGTAATATGAAATTTAGGGGAATCTTAGTCTGTAACTGAATATGAAATTTAGGGAAATCCTAGTCTGTAACTGAATATGAAATTTAGGGGAATCTTAGTCTGTAACTGACTTAGAAGTTTCTAGAAGAGAAGGGACTAAAGAGCAATAAAATATTGAAATTAGGTTAAAAAAGGACTAAGGGAGTAAAATATATGTAATGAGAGGGACTGAAAAAAAAAGAGAAATAACAGAAAGACAGCTGTCGGAATATTCTATCTAACAGACTTGGCATTCATTGATTATACTGGACTTGTACACACTTAATTCTGCATCCTCGCTCCTTCACACACGCAATACACACCCTTCTCCCTTAGACTCCCTTACCCCCTTCTCCTTCTTTCTACACTTTGAAGTTTAGATCTCAGATCTGTATTAAAAGGTTTTAAGGCATAAACAATAGAAAACACAAGAAAAACTTAAAAAAAAGAAAAGAAAAGAGAAAGAGTTTCCTTCAGTCGTTCCATTTGTTGGTTTATTCTCATTTTTTAGGCTTGAAGTTCACTTTAGCTTCAATATTTGCTGCTCGTTGCTGTTTTATCAAGCTGTAGCTGACTCTTACTTCTAGTTGTGCTTCTCAAAAGTAGAAAAATATTTTCTTCTTCTTTTTATTTTGCCGCTGCTAAAGTACCTATTTTTTTTTATCTCAAATAATATAGTCTGTAGTGATTTTACTTCTCTACTGTTTGTTGAATGTCTTATGATTCGGAAAATCACCTATAGTCTGCTATGGATTCGATTGACAATAAATGTATATAAAAATGGAGTTTGATTTTGTGATTTGTATTCGACCTGCTAGTTTGTTGTTTGTTAATAGAAATTGGTGACATCAATTTGCTAGATCGAAATTGAGACTGTTTATTACTTAAACTAAAAAGGTAAATGTTATCATCATATGTTGATTTGTGTTGCAGATTCAATTAACTTATGAATTTGATCACCAGTTGGTCAAATGCATTAGCTAGAGATCCCAAGGATAAATTAAGCAGTTCTGAATCCATTGTGATAGGCAAGGATGATTAAAAATGAAGCTTTAGGGTACATTTGGTTCCAAGAGATCTGTTTAGAATGCATAATTGTAATTGTTGGAACATTAATCTTAAGGTTATAATTTTTGAATCAAATTAGAGTTAAATTTTGTTCAATAATGCATTCCAATTTACAATGTAGAAATCAATTATGTGTTTGATATTGAAGACGATAGTCTTCATGGTGATTTATCGATCTTTAAGTTTGGATATCTGAAGTTGGACGTGTTGAAATGTAATGATGCTGTCATTGTTAGCTTGTATTTCAATTCGTTAATTACCTATAGATTTGTATAATCATGTATGATTGTGGGTTGGTGGGCCGCTGCATTCAAAACACTAAGCCCAATAACAAGTTAGCTGAAATTTTGTATAACAGAAGAGTTCACGTGGACTCGAACATGAGCTGTGGGCCGGCCCAAAATGTTTTGGCCCACTTCCGGAGCCTTTAATGACCCATAAAGCTTCTAAAAGCTAGCATAAGGAGTTTGATTGTGTTAACTTGACCCAAACGATTCGCTGTGAGCATAAGCTCAACATTCCTCTTAATTAATCAAAGTTCATGGACTTCAATGTGAGCCGATAGTCACGTATCACCTAAAAGTAGCTCCCAATTGTTAAGTTAGTCTTTCCTTAAGCTTACCATGTTTATCCATAAATAAGACTTTCACACATGATCTCAACTTTAAGAAATTATTTAACTCATGAATATTCCTAGGATGCTTTAGGCGCGTTCTTGTGTTCATGCTCGCAAACATAATTATGATTCTCAAAATAAATCAAAATACGCGTTCGTGCGGCTTTGACCAAACAATCTTAACAAATAAATAAAGTGTTAATTGCGTACACATACGCGTGACATGATTTTTAGTATTAAACAAACGGCTTCACAAATACGTGGTTCATTTCAAGATAATTCATAATGCCATAATCAAGTAATTAAAAATGCGGTAAAAGGACAAAATGTACATAGGTTCTAAAATTTCTTGTCCACTCTTTCCAGTTTTTTTCGAAAAACATACGTAATAATCAAATTAATAAGCCGAGTGTAGATTGTAAAAACGACCGCGCTAAAACCGCAGAATCCGAGAATGCCTAATACCTTCTCCCAGTTTAATAGAATTTCTTACCCGGTCTTCTGTGTTATGCAGATTTTGAATAGAGTCAATTTTCCTTGTTTTGGGATTTAAAATAATTGGTGACTCGGAACACCGTAATTAAATAATTTCGAGTGGCGACTCTAAAAAAATAAAATAAAATCAATCACATTGCAAATAATGTTACTTAAATTTGAAAAAATTTATTTCCCCGTAAAAAGGAGGTGTGACAACTTTTACCAGTAAAAATAGCACAGGCTAGCCAGTTTTCGGACTGGTAATTGAAAAATAGCTAGCGTTTATAAAGTCAATGAAAAATAGTCACTATTTTGCTGCAACATGGAAAGTTCCAGCATATTATAGTGGAGATTGGTGCACCTGTTTGTGGACTTCCAACATATTATGCTGGAACTGCAGCACAGGTCCAACATAATATACTGGAGATTGGAGCACCTGTGTATGAACTTCCAGCATATTATATTAGACCAGTATATTATGCTGGAACTCTAGTATATTATGCTAGAACTCCAGTATATTATGCTGGAAGTTCACATGTAAAAAATTCGAACTCCAGTATATTATGCTGGAATATTTTTCGGATTTTGAACGGTGTTTTCATTCAGATTTATCTTTACATGAAAAGTGGCTAAATTTTAATTACTTTTGAAATTGTGGCTATTTTTTAATTACCACTTGTAAATCTGGCTATTTTTAAATTTCACAGATTTTACCAAACTATTAAAATTTCGAAAAAGGGTCAAAAATGTCCATAACGTATTAGAAATGGTTTAAATTTGCCCTCATTCCACCTATTGGTCTAAAAATACCCCCAACGTTTATTTTCGGATTAAGAATGCCCCTCATTTTAACGGAAGTATGAGTGACATTTGTGGGGCTTTTAATTAAATTGGTGGCACTGATTTATTGGTCCACATGGATATTAGATCGATCCATACTTAACCCGATCCATCTGAAGTAAATCTAAAATCCAAACCCCTTTCGCCTTACTGGAAATTGGCGGACATCTTATACCGGTAAATTTTCTGAACGCCGATAGGGTGTAAGTTTGGGATGGGAAAGAAAATGGAGAAAAAAATAATATTTGAATTTGCTCGTTTTCTCTTCTTCTCCGATAATTTCTTTTGTTCAAAGCTAAACCAAGAAAACCCATTAATGGGGAATGTGATAATGAAATCAATTTCACGGAGAAACGACCTATGTAATACTTTGGAAGTTTTCTGTTTGATGCTTGAGAATTAGATTCTCTACGAATGAGTATTCATTTATAGTTTTGGAAGTGTATTCAAAAGTTGGTCTTGTTAAGCTAGGAATTTAGGTTCATAGATAGTTGAGGAAAGTAGAATTTGGGTCTGATGTTTTTCCGCAAAATTATTTAATTTCTATGCAAGTTGCAAGGTGTGGGTGTGTTAGCGTTAAGTATGGTCACCGCATGTCTGATAGAATTATGTATTATAGACCCCGTTATGTTAAGGGATAAGATCGTCCCATAGATAATGAAGAGTGTGATGGTGATTTTCTTTCTTTACTAATTGAGTTTTGCGAAGGTAACATGGCTGTGAATAGTGAATCCTTATCCATTTTCTTGATTTTCAAGTATTGTTTATTTTCCCATTTTCTTCTCCATCCCAAACTTGCCGCCAATTATTGTTCGTCGAAAAATTACCAGTCGCTAATTTTCAATAAGTAGAAAAAGGTTCGGGTTTAGATTTACTTCGGATGGATCAGGTTAATTATGGGTGGTTTTAATATCCATGTGGACCAATTAATCAATGCCACCTATTTAATTAAAAGTCTCATATATACCATCTCATACTTCCGTTAAAATGATGAGTATTTTTAATTCGAAAATAAATATTAGAAGTATTTTTAAACGAATAGATAAGAGGAGGGCAAATTTAAATTATCTTTAATACGTTAAGTTTTCTTAATTAGAACGTACAGAGATTTTTATTTAGCAAACTTTATAGTTTGACGCTTCGTAAGCTCACAACTCAAAAGTATTTGAGACAAAGAAGGTTCGAGTGACGTGTAAATGCACTATGAGTTGCCGCCCCACAGGAAAGTTTTGATGATGATTCGAGTAAAAGACATCATCGTTGACGTCGGAAGCCGGCCGTCAAATCAGCACTGCCTGCTTGGATTCCCTCCTTCTGTTTGTTCTGCACACAACGGCCCTCATTTCACCTTCCGTAAAATCAAAGCTTTTCTTTTTCGGTTCCCGCAAATCTAAATATTCTTCGTCCTTCGTCCACGTTTTTCCTCTCGACGTTTCGTGCTATTATTGGCTGCTTATTTTGGCCCCATTAGTCCTCTGTGGCCGCGTGTTGTTTCCTTGGGCTGCAAGAGCGCTGGCTTTCTTGGGTTTTTGGTTATGTCTATGGCGGTTATCTCCATTTCCTTCGCTAGTTGAAATGGACTACAAAACGGTTTCTTTTGTTTTTATTTCGTGAATGTAGAAGAAGTCATGGAGTTTACAAATATGTTTACGTGAGTACTTTGACGTGGGGATAACTTTTCTGGAAAAAGAAAATGCACATTTTGTTGTTTGTATTGCGTTCTTCTGAAAATAATAAATTTGTTATTTATGAGATAAGATAACTATGATAAATTGTAATTGATGTGATAAATATTCCTTCGTCAAACCTTAAAAGTTTAAATTTGTCAATAAAGTTACATTTGATACACCAACACGTACGGTCTCGTGTGGTAGTGTACGTATGAGAAAATTCATTGAACTTCTAAAGAAAGTGTTATACAATAGATCTAATAGAAAATAATTTGGAGATTGAACTTATCTAATTCAATTCTTGAATCCGTCTATGATTATAATACAATTTCTGTTTGCTTAGTTTGACAATTCACTTGTTAGTTCATAAATTGGTCGTGTAAAAATGGGCTGGAATCCTGTTAAAAATAAGTACAATTGTAGATCGTACAATTTGTTTTTTTATGTCTGTTTCAATTGACCTACGTTCTATTCACAATATCGGTCATATACAATGAGGACATTTAATATTTATTTAATCAGATGGAGGTTGATGATCCACTTAATTAAGCTAAATCTGTACCCGACAAGATTGCTAAACAAGATTTGCTCAAAATTCTTCTTAAGAAATAATCCTAGCTTAATGTTTAGCATTCAAAATTTAAAAAGGACAATAACCATTTCAGCCGAACAATATTCCCTTATCTGCATCTACAGATTCAGAGATTCTAGTCAGTCTCGATGACTTTATTACAAAAGAAAAAACACAATCTCAAACACTAGTATGTCTGAAGAATTGTCAATTCCCAGGGGAATGACCACTCAAATTTTCAGAATGGTTTAGGAGAACTGTCTTCAGCACATCACGTCTCCTCACTGTATATTTTTTTTCCGGATCTCCTCACTCCACCCTCAAAGGGTCCGTTACCTAAAATTGATAAAAATCGAATTTCTCTTAGTTATAAATCTTTACGTTAAGTGTGTATTGGTAGAAAAAAGACATGACACGTGTAACATCAGTAAACTGACGAGGCATGACGCGTGGAGCATCGATATAGCGACAAGTGAAACTCTCAATTAACTGAATTAAGACTACAAGGAAGGTAGGGGAGAAACACCCACGGGGTAGCATAGAGAAAAGAATCGGACCTGACAGTTGTCAAAGGAGAAGCAGGAACAAAATGAATGAAGGCTACAAAGAAGGGAAGATATACGAACCAGAAGAAAATAAGGAAGGGGAATCGGAGCAGTTACAAGGAATCTTTAGTTATAATATGCCAATTATGGTTGTCTATAGTAACGCGCAATCAATATAATTAATGCCTCTAATAAGTCCAAATTAAGTGTGAGAACGCTATGATTATATGCTCCTATATAAGGATAAGAATCTCATTTGTAAGGACATGTTACGATTATTACTGAAATACATACTATAATTCTTTGCCTTACTCTTCAAGTTTTAAGCCTTGATTTTGGGGAGTGATTGTCACTTTATTCCTTATTGTTCTTTGCTAATCGTATCCATTATTTTCTCTATTCTTCTTAAAACTGTTGGGAATGTGAAGTAAATCTTGGTTATCAGTAATCCGTTTTCTTTTAAATATTGACTTTGACCAAGAAATTTATTTTTGGTTAAACAAATTGGTTCCGTTCCTGGGAATCTGATTATCTTTTCACTTCCCAAATTAAATTCTTTGACAACCAACTATGTCAACGATTAACGAAAACGATTAGCTGAACAAACAAGATGGAACTTCACCACTCCACTCTCCAACGGGATCCCCTCAGCAATCTCGTGGAGGTTCATTGAAAGGTCTACATCACGCGCTGATGATCAACAAGGGGATAAACAAACCGTAGAGCAAGACGCTCTAAAGCAATTGATTGCAGAACACGTGAATAGTGCACTACAAGATTTTGTTAGAGGATTGCCCAATGCGCCACAAACTCCTCCACCGGTCCATACAACAACCATGGAAGGCCCACGCTCAGGGCTTTACAATTCTGGAAGTGGAGGAATTCCTAACAAATCTAGTGAGGGAGGGTCAGGTACACCACATAATTCTAATTTACAAAGTTTGTTACTAACTTTGTAGAAACAATTGAAGGAGCAAAAGAAGGCATAGAGCAAATACCTGGCGTGCCACCCACGCTCAAAGGGGTGGATATTGACAAGTATTAATAAAAACCCTGGAAGCCAAGTGCAGCATCTTTGCCAATTCCTAAAAAGTTTAAAATGCCTGATATTCCAAAATATGATGGAACAACTGACCCTCGAGATCACTTGACTATGTTCACAACTTGCGTGAAAGGCAACAATTTAACCAAGCAATAAATCGAATCGGTTTTGGTTAAAATGTTTGGTGAAACAATCACGAAAGGAGCATTAAAATGGTATTCTCTGTTACCTGAAAACTCTATTGATTCTTTTGCTGAGCTTGTAGATTCATTTATAAAAGCACATTCGGAAGCTCAGAAAGTTGAAAAAAGGATGGAAGCCATCTTTAAAGTAAAACAAGGGAATACAGAATTACTTAGGGAATTCGTAGATAGATTCTAGAGGGAGAGGCTGATGTTACCTAGGGTACTTGATAACTGGGCAGCGATGGCATTCGCGAGCAATTTAAACGAGAAAAGTTCAGAAGCCAAGAGAAGGCTGAAGGAAAGTTTGCGAGAATCCCAGCAACAACTTGGATCGATGTGTACAACAGATATAATACAAAGTTGCGGATAGAGGAAGATATGGTCGCACAGCCAAGGGCCGATGAAAGAACATGATCGAGACGCTCAGAATTAGAAAAAAGGATCGAAAAAACATGTACGAGCCTTACGTGGGACTTGCAGGGTGAGACTCTCGATCTAAACAAGAGAACGCACAATTGGACTCAAGACCAAGGCAAAAAGATACGGGTTCTTCAACTAGGTTCAGAAAGGAACGGGATGCACGAGGCAACGATTCCAATAAACACGCGAGGATAGGATATCACAACTTTAATGTCAGCACCTCCGAGTTAGTAGCTATTTAAAGAGGTATGGGAGATAAGGTGCGGTGGCCTGAGATCATATCCAAGCAAAAGAAATCTAGATTTCTGGTGCGAGTTTCACAATGATCATGGTCATAGAACAGCAGATTGTAGACTTCTGCAGGGAGAGGTCGAGCATTTGTTGAAGCAAGGTTATCTTACTAATTTGTTCAGTGAGAAAGAAAGACAATCATATATGAAGAACAGACAGGAACCCCCGAAACCTCCTTCACAAAAAAGAACAGTCAATGTAATAACTGGGGGAGATGAGGTCAATGGGGTAACAAAAAAAGTTGCAAAAAAGACGTCAAAAGTCACGGTGACTTACGGGAAGCGAGTTTGCCAGGTCTTGGATGGAGACAGTATAACATTTGATGATGAAAATGCGGACGACTTGATGATCCCTCATAACGATGTCTGGTAATATCTCTACTTATACATGATACTAATGTAAAACGGGTTTTGATTGATCCAAGTAGTTCAATGAACATTATTTTACTAAGGGTGGTGAACACAATACAAGATAATGACAAGGTGATACCAAAGGCACGATCCTTGTCTGGGTTTGGTTGTACTTACCACGTTCGCGGAAGGAGTTTTCAAGGATACAAAGTTTCAGGTGATAGATGCAGACATGGCATATAATATAATTCTGGGAAGACCGTGAATTCATGATATGGATGTCGTCCCATCGACACTGCATCAAGTTATCAATTTCCTTCACAATGGGGAATCCATCAAATTCGTGGAGATCAACAAGCTTCAAGAAGTATCAATTCAGTGGTGATTACAAGCATGATAACTAATGATGCAAACGCGAAATATCAACTACAGAACTCGGTTGAGGAAGTTGGTGCAAAGACCTCAACCGAAGGCATACCAGGACAAACTGATGTTGATTCGAGACTCGATGTTATTCAAGAGCCAGAAGAAAATGAAAACATTAGGACAACTACTGAAGAACTCGACGCTATAGTGCTATTTACACACTGGCCAGACAGAAAAGTTTACGTCGAAGCAAATTTAAACCCATAAATAAAAGGTAAATTAATTGAATTTTTACAAGCTAACGTATATTGCTTTGCTCGGTCGCATTCAGATATGACAGGTATACCACCAGAGATGATGACTCACAAACTGAATGAGGACCCATCATACCCACTTGTCAAGCAGAAGAAGAGGAAGCAAGGATCCTTCAAAAATCAAGTAATCCAAGATGAGGTACAAAAGCTTATAAAAATTGGGTTGATACGAGAGGTAAAGTACCCTAACTGGTTAGCTAATACCGTCGTAGTTCCCAAAAAGAATGGAAAATGGCGACTTTGTGTAGATTATACAAATTTAAATAAGGTTAGTTCTAAAGATTCATTTTCTTTGCCGCATATAGATCAACTAATTGATTCTACTGCGGGACATGAGCTTTTGAGTTCTTTAGATACATATTCAGGATATAACCAAATAAAAATGGATCCTCTAGATGAAGAAAAAACTTTGTTTATCGCAGACAGGGACTTAGTGTTATAAAGTTATGCTGTTTGGTTTAAGAAATGCTGGAGCCACGTATCAAAGATTGGTGACTAAAATGTTTCAAGAACATCTGGGAAAAGCTATGGAAGTCTACATTGACGATATGCTAGTCAAGTCAGCACAGGCGGGAGATCATTTTCAACACTTGTCAGACACTTTCGAGATTCTCTAAAAATATAATATGAAGCTAAATCCAAAAAAATGCGCTTTTGGCTTGGCTTCAGGTAAGTTTTCAGGCTTTCTTATTTCTAACAGCTGGTATTGATGTGAATCCTGCGCAGATCAAAGCTATCCAGAAAATACCAGATATACTCACGAGCAAAAAAGAAGTACAGAGATTAACAGGCAGGATCAAAGCTATCGAGGTTTATATCAAAATCGTCAGGAAAGAGTTTTAAATTCTTTTCAGTATTGAAAAAACAGAATCAGTTTGAATGGATTGATGAATGCAAACAAGCCCTCAAGGACCTAAAATCGTATCTGTCAAAACCGCCTTTGCTAGCCAAACCAAAAGACGGTGAAAGGCTTCTCATCTATCTTGTTATGTCAGAAGTGGCGGTAAGTGCGGTGTTGGTCCGAGAGGAAGGTAAAAATCCCCAATTTATTATGTTAGTAAATCTTTGCTAGATGCTGAGACGCGGTATCTTCACTTGTAAAAGCTTGCTTTAGCGTTAATTATGGCATATAGGAAGTTAAGACCTTATTTCCAATGTCATCCTATTTCTGTGATAACTACTTTCCCCCTGAGGAATATACTGCGTAAACAGGAACTATCAGGTAGATTAGCTAAATGGGCAATAGAACTCAGTGAGTATGATATCATATATTAGCCCAGAACTGCAATAAAATCGCAGGTTTTAGCAGATTTTGTAGCGGATTTTAGCACGAATTTAGTTCCTGAAGCAGAAAAGGAACTATAGGTATTTATCGGAGCTAATCCCAGGACTTGGACTCTATTTACCGATTGTTCTTCAAACGTTAAAGGAGCGGGTATAAGAATTGTTCTAATTCCACCTTCATGGGAAGTCATAAGACAAGCAATAAAATGTTATCCTATCACTAACAATGAGGCAGAATACGAAGCTATGATTGCAGGCTTGGAACTGGCAAGGGAACTTGGTATAGAGCAGATTGTGATCAAAAGTAACTCCTAGTTGGTGGTTAACCAGATGCAAGGGACTTACGTGGCAAGAGAAACACGAATGCAACAATACCTGGAAAAGGTACGAGAATTGCTTAGACAATTTCAAACATGGAAGGCCGTGCAGATACCTAGGGAAGAGATCGCAGAAGCAGATGCGTTGGCAAATCTCGCGTCTTTCACAGATGTAACAAATGCAGAAAATGCTACCGTGATACATTTGCTTCATTCGACAATTGACCAAGACAAGAGTGAGGTAAATTTTAACATTCTAACTTGGGATTGGAGAAATGAATTTGTGAACTTTTTGTAGTATGGTATCTTGCCTGAGGACAAGAAGAAGTCACAATTGCTTCGACAAAAAGCCGCTTGGTATTGCTTAATTCGTGGAAATTTATATCAAAAGATGTTTGGCGGACTTTTAGCATGGTGCGTCGGTCCGTCGCAAACAGAGTATGTGATGAGAGAAGTACATGAGGGCATTGCGACAATCATGCCGGGGAAGATCATTGGTAAATACATTAATAAGAGCAGGATATTATTGGCCAAAAATGAAAGAAGAAGCCGAGAACTTTGTAGCCAGGTGCGATAAGTGTCAACAATATGCCAATAACATGCACCGTCCAACAGAACTGTTGCATTCAGTTATTTCACCATGGCCCTTCATGAAATGGGCTTGGATATTGTAGGCTCGTTGCCGCAAGCTAAAGGAAAGGTACAGTTTCTATTAGTTTTAACACATTATTTTTTAAAATGGGTAGAAGCAGGTGCTTTCAAACAGGTGCAAGAAAAAGAAGTCAGGGACTTTATTTGGCGAAACATTATATGTCGATTTGGGGTTCCAAAGGAAATCGTGTGTGATAATGGCCCGTAGTTCATAGGCACGAAAATCATAGAATTCTTTCAAAGTTGGGAGATTAAATTGATTACCTCCGCACCTTACCACACCGCGGCCAACAGACAAGCTGAATCGACAAATAAAGTTATTATCAATAGCTTGAAGAAGAGATTAGAAGAATCAAAGGGCAAATGGCCAGAAGTATTGCCGGGGATGTTATGGGCTTATCGGACGACAGTAAAAATGAGTACGGGTGAGACTCCATTTTCACTTGTATATGGTGCAGAAGCTTTGGTTCCGGTAGAGATAGGTGAACCAAGTACGAGATACACATATGCTACTGCGGAAGCTAATAAGGAGGAGATCCGAGTAAACTTGAATCTATTAGAAGAAAGGAGAGAAGCATCATTAATTCGAATGGCAGTTCAAAAACAGATGATTGAAAGATATTACAACAGGAAAGCTAATTTGAGATACTTCAAGATTTGGGACTTCGTCCTCAAAAAGGTGTTTCGATCGATAAAAGCGGCCAATGTAGGAAAATTGAGTCCAAATTGGAAGGCCCTTATAGGGTTCGAGGCATCGCTGGAAAGGGAGCGTACAAGTTGGAACCATGAATGGCAAGATACTACCATCAAACTGGAACGCAGTTCATTTGAAGAAGTATTACTTCTAGACGAGGAAATTACCCATGGTCAGGTATTACGCAAGTTCAATTTTATTTTGTTATTTTGAATTTTACTAACCATTTTAGATGATAGGCAAAAAGCGAGCCCGTACCAAATGATGATATTAAACCCGAAAGGCACGCGAAATACTGAATTATTCTCGGACTAGGTTGCAACCTTTCTGATGGAAAAAAGGTTATGCGGTCATCATCTAAATAATTATCTCCGAGTCCCTTTCGTATTTTCCTTTTCAGGGAATGGACCAAAAGGACGGAGTAATCCAGTGTTCAAGATTTCATACTTCAAAGCTCCAACATTTGGGGAACTATGCATATAGAAAGAAGCAAAAGAGCCAGAAAGGCATAGTTCAGTTCAGCCTGAATCAAAAACCTTGATGTAACCTTGAATTTTTCAAAGGAGTGTGAACTCGCAAAAAGGATGCAAGATATTCCATATTCCCACGAGTTTTAGGTTAAGGCCACAATTTAATCATGGGATAATTGACCCGATTTTGTATTTTAAATTCTGCTACAATAAAAGCAGTTATGAAAGTGTTGTATGAACAGTTATGGAAATGATGTACGAAATTTATTTGAAAGTTCAAAACATAAAACTTCCTCAAATTATTTCTTTTTTCATGTCTACTTCATGTTTCATATATTTGCACCAATATGAAGATGAGATGTCATCTTCATCAGTGTCACTAATATAAAAGGGCACTCTTTTATAAAAACTCGTGTTTATCAAAGTCACAGATTGTTAAGTAATTTTTAAATGCAAGAAAAAGCTCAAATATCAAAAAGACATAGAGCATAATATGCGGCAAAAGCAATCGAAACATTTATATATATCAACCTTGAAAAACAAGGGTACTAATTTGTCATTAAACCCCAAAAAGAAGACAGGGACAACCAAAAACAAACCTTCCAAAAAATTTGTTAAACTAAGGGAAAAATTGCATAAGGAAGTTCCAAATAAAAGCTAACAAAAAGTAAGGGAAATGAAAAAACTAAGGAGTATCATCAATGGGAGCATCATCAACTGGGAGAAGAAGGATTTATTTGAGAAGAAGAAGCTTGAACATCAACCCTGCCAGGAACAAGTCCATCTCCATCACCCTTGAAACCTTCGTCTTCAGGTGAGGGAAAAGCTTTGACGTTGCTGAGTTTTATCAATATCTTCTTTAGCCCTAGAAATCAGCATTAAGGTCAAAATCCTCCTAGTTGGCTTCAATTAGAATCTCGAGGCGAGTGTTCAAGAAAGCCCAGCTCACATCCAACGATAACTTATCCTCGAGAGCCTCATAATCCTTCTCCCACTGATCAATCTCAGCTCGCAACTCTTCTTTTTTTGCTTTCGATGCTTCTTAGGCTGTCTTCAAAGGAGCGAGAGAGCTTTCCAAGAATGGAATCTTATCTATAGAGGTGCGAAGATCTTCCTGAGCTTGGGTAAGTGTCTGAACCAATTCTCCCATGTAAATCTCTTTTAGGTTGAGGAGTTCTTTCAAACTCCTTATATCTTCAGTAGCCTTGGAAAGTTGTTCAGCCAAAGAGGATTCCAATATATCCTTGTCCTTCCCAACCTGACTGGAAGAAGCTTTTTCAACTACTAACTTGGCAGAAACTTTCCTCATTTGTTGCTCCAAAGCATTCTTCTTTTCTGCAAGAACTTCCTTTTCTAATTGAAGATCTTCGAATTGTTCCTTCCAGTTGTCAGCCTCGGTACGCAATTCAATAACTTGCTGGTCCATCTAAGAAACTCTTTTCATAAGCTCTGTGCCAATCAAATTAATTTGCAAAAAAGGAAGGGGAGGAAGGATTATGGATGAGGAAGAAAGAAGGAAGGAAGTATAATTAAACGTATACCTTTAAAGAAGAATGAACAATGTCATTCATTAAAGTCAGTGAGCTATGGCCTTCTAACTTCATCTTCTCCATTGGGCCTAGCAGTGGCTTCAACCACACATCAGCTTGACCAGATTTTCTCAATAAGTTCCTGCCTTCGAGGACCTCTACAACTCTTTTCATCACCCTTCTATTGCTATAAGGTTCGGCTTCCACATGAAAATCAACCACGAGAGTAACAACTAGAGTAACGTCAGGTAAATATATTGGGGGGGGGGGGGGTTTAATGGTAGATGGAATTGGAGGGGAAGCAAGAGGTAATTCTTCAGAAATAGGCCCGAAAGCTTCTTCACCCTCGAAGCCTTGAGCGAACAGTCTATCAACGAAACTTGATGGAGGATTAACAATATCTTCATCAGAATCCCTAAAGGAGCTTTCTCTGGCTCATCTATGAGTCTGAAAGGAATTGAACTTGATGGAAGGTCATAAGAGGGAGGGGTTTCATCATCAGAAATCGCGCGTCTCCTGACGTGCGGTCTTCTCACCAAAGATCTTTCTTCTATCTCCTCTTCATCATCAGAGCCACGAGCTACGTTAGCTTTCCTTTTGGAGGAAGGAGCACTCAAAATCCGCTCCTGGGCAAGACTCACAGAAAGCCTGGTTGATGGAACAGATGCGGGACTAGTTCCACGAATAACAAACCCTAATAAACAAAAAAGGGCGGATGAGAAATATTCATATAAAGAAGTAAGAGAAGAAGGAGAATTATGAGGAAAAAAGAGTACTATGCGTTTTCACTTTCCAACCAAATTTTTGAGAAAGGAATTTCCAAGATCTTTTGTCCCTAGGGATAACAGTTAACATCTACAAGTATGGAAGTCGGAATATCATCAAAGACTTCCATGGTTGCTGAAAAATGGGCATGTGATTACATGAAATAATTCGAGATATATAAAAAAAGAAGAAGAATACTTACGTGCAAAGTTTCATTTTACTGGGAAAGACATGTTTTCTTCACCTACTAATCCACTAGTGGGGGCAGCAACAAACCAGGCGTACCAGCCACGGTCTCGATCATCCTCGGGGCTAACCAACACTCTTTTTCTTCTAGCCACGAGAGAAAAAACTCCTTCACGAAACAACTTGGGGGAATAAAGATGAAGCAAGTGCTGAAAGGTAAAAGGAACAGAAACCAAATCCGACAAATAACGAAGACATGCAACAGCCCTCCACACGATTGGGCCAATTTGGCCAAGACACACATCGAAGTAACGACAAAATTCAATAATTACTGGATCAATAGGAGGCTTAAACCCTAAAGTAAAAGGGTAGGTATAAACAAAAGAGAAAGCATCCTGGTACAAGGTGATTCTTTGGTTCGCACCAGGAACTAAAATCGGGAAATCTGGTTTCCAATGACACTCTTGTCGAACTAAGGAAAAAAGACTGGTGGTTATTAAACTCGGGTACAGTTTAGCAGGGTTGAGGAAGCTATTGAAGAGACTGGATTTCTCATCGTCTCACGGTCTGTTACAAAAGAAAACTCTTGAGGAACAATCTCTGCAACTGTAGGTTCACACACGGGTTCATTTAAATCCCTATTTCTAGAAGACGATATAGGGGTTAGAGGAGCCCTAGGTCTAGAAGAAGATGCTTTAGCAGAACTACTTTGAGAAGAGGAATCGCGATTAGATAATGAACAGAGACTACGAAGTCTACTACGTCTCCTACTTCTCGTAGGGGCAGTAGAAGGAGCAAGTTCATCGACAATCACAACTTTGTGAGGATATGGTGTTGACGAAGACATGATTACCAAAGGAAATAAAGAAGAGAGGATGCAGAAATATAAAGAGCGAGTAAAATAAGGGATACTGAAGAAGGAAGACTCAAGAAATAAAAAAGAATGAAGTATTTATAAGAAGATACAATCGTCATTAAAATTGGTCATTATGAAGCGTCATAGTGGAACCGTCACTTCGTGACTAACGCAGCTGTAGAAAAAACCCTAAAAAGGCGCTGAGGAACTGCAGATCCAATCGTAAGAAGCCACGTGGCACGTGCATTAAATAGATGTGACATACGTCGCATCGATTCTGAAGGATACATAAGGATACTCGAGAAATAGCGGCAAGGAATTCCCGCCATAAAAACTTATCACTTCCTGAATATTCAGTTGAGAATATTCAAAAAGTGGGGGGACTATCTGTATTGGTGAAAAAAAGACATGACATGTGGAACATCAGTAAGCTGTCGAGGCATGATACGTGGAGCATCGATATAGCGACAAGTGGCACTCTCAATTAACTGAATTAAGAATGCAAGGAAGGTACGGGAGAAACACCCACAGGGTAGCATAGAGAAAAGAACCGGACCTGACAGCTGTCAAAGGAGAAGTAGGAACGAAATGACTGAAGCCTACAAAAAAGGGAAGATACACGAACCAGAAGTAAATAAGGAAGGAAAATCGGAGCAGTTACAAGGAATCTTTAGTTATAAATATGCCAATTACGGTTGTCTATAGTAACGGGCAATCAATACAATTGATGCCTCTAATAAGCCCAAATTAAGCGCGAGAACCGTTATGATTATATGCTCCTATATAAGGATAAGAATCTCATTTGTAAGGACAGGTTACGATTATTACTGAAATACATACTATAATTCTTTGGTTTACTCTTCAAGTTTTAAGCCTTGATTTTGGGAAGTGATTGTCAGTTCGTTCTTTATTGTTCTTTGCTAATCGTATTTATTATTTTTTCTATATTTTTTAAAATTGTTAGGAAAGTAAAGTAAATTTTGGTTAGCAGTAACTCATTTTCTTCTAAATATTAACTTTGACCGAAAAATCTATTTTTGGTTAAACAAAGTAATTACATAATATCAGAACAAGTTTAAGGTTTAAATGTTATTATCAGCGTTAACGTAATGATTAATTTGCTTGTGATCCTAAAACAGAATAAAAATTATATGTTGCCAATATAAACATGCAAACCTACATCCGCATATCCCAATCTCCAATTCTTACGGCAATTAACTTGTTGACTTACTTCTACATATAATGGTCAATTACCTTTAGTTAACTCTGACTTGACAAGTATACAAGTTAAAAATGCAAGATATATAAAATAACCACGAGGGGAGCTTAATTACTTGTGGGGGGAAAGGAGATGAAGCAGTTTGAAAGAGTGGCCATTAAAGTAAAATCGGGTAATTGTGAACTGAAGCAGCTGTCAAGTAGTACACTACTAAAGTCGACAAGTAACTTTTGGTTATCCAAATGGCAAGCAGTGACGACGCCCCATTCCTAGCTAACGCTTCATATGAGTTTGTCTTTTTTTTGTCCACTCACCACGTTATATTCCTCTTATGAAATATATAGATCTTAATTAATAGGAATATTACGCTCAATTATGGTTAGTTTGACTTTTTCTATTCAATTTCAAAAATAGTTAATAGTAATACTTCTGACTTAATGCTTAAAACAATACCACCTCCGGCCTTCTCAAATTGTCATGTTTTGCTTCTTAAGAATCAAATTATGTGATCTTTGACTAGCATTTTGAATAAATCTTTGCATTACATTGATATGAAAAAAACTTCAATATATAGTATTACTCATATAATTTTTGAATATTTAATTTATTTTAACATAATAAGTTGATTTAATTGAATTTAATTTTAAATATTAATTAAATTAACTCTCGAAAAGCGAAATATGATAATTAATTTGGGATGAAAGGAGTAATAATAAAATAAAATTGACAAGTCTTTCACTCTCTTAAACACAGTTTCATCCGTTAAAATGGCCTTCAGGTACATTTTTCTAAAATTACTTTTTAGAAAAGGAAAAAATAAAACTTCTTGGAAGCTATTCAAACACCTCTTTTAATTTGTCGAAAAGAATTTTTTAAAAGTTTCTCCTAGGAGTTGTCAAAATACAGTCCAATACTTATATTCTTTGTTTTCTTTTCCTTTTTTGCTGTTTTCTCTCAGGATACGCCTGCTGGCGTGAATGATTTATTAAGTTGTTGCCATTGAATCTGATACTTATGGAACTCTTTTGTTTAGCATTTGATAAGATTTTGACAGCTCTCCCCGTAAAACAAGTAGAACTGCTTTTACTAAATATAATCATTTTGACAACTCTTTCCCATTTTGCTTTTAATCGCGTGCATGATCCCTATGTCTCTATTTATGTGGGATCCTTTTCTTTTTCATCTGTTCTAGTAATACGAGTATTAACTTTTTTAAATTAAAAATAGTTTAACGTAAATTTTTTATTTAATTCTTAATAAATTTTTTTTATAATTACATAAATATTTATGTCTTATTTTAGACCACAAATTTCAAAAAATTTCCATCTTTTGTTAAACAGTTAAACTCCATACTAATTGAAACTTTGCCTCTTAAAAGCGAAATGGAGGGAGTATATTTTATACTTTATTCTTAAAGGATATAATACATGTATTCTGTTTTCGACAAAGATAATAAAGTACAAATTTGTCGAAGCAAGTTAAATTTAATGGACTTGAGTCACTTGACTTTCTTTTTCTTTCTTTTGATGCAGAATTTATCGTATCATCGGATTTGTACATTTACTTAGTGTCCAAGCTAGTATCCAAACTTAAAAAGTTACTACCAGATTGGAAAACTTTAAAATGAACTAAAACTGTTCCAAAATCCAAATTTGGAAAACGCTGACTATTAAATGTATTCCGTGACTCGTCTCCCTCAAATATTTATAATATAAAATAAATTTTTTATTTTTCAATTATAATCAACTAATTAATATAATTCATTTCTCATTAGATCAATTGACTATTGTGTCGATAAATATAATCTAAAAACAATAACAAGTGCTAATATTTACCAACAAGGGACTACATTGAAACATTGAACAGATGGCTGGAAGTTAATAGGATATAGGACCCGTTTGTCCATAAGATTCTTTTTTTTTTTTTTTTTTTTATTTTTTCAAAAAAATATATTTGTCCATAAAATTTTGTAAGTTTTTAAGAAAAATTGAAAACGAGTTTTTCAAAAACTAAAAAATAATTTTGACCACTATTCAAAAATTTTAATTTTTTTTCGCACTCACAAAATTGCAATATTTTCTCAAGTGAAATGCGTGTCCAAACACAATTTCAAATATCATCTTTCAACTTAACTCCAAATATTACTTTTTTCAAAAATTACAAATTTTATGTTCAAACGCCTACGTAGCGACAAGTAGGGGTGTACATGGACTGGGTTGGTTCGGTTTTCATTAAAACCGAACCAAACCAACTATATCGGTGTGGATTGGTTCGGTTTTGTCGGATTTTTCGGGATTTTCAGGTTTTATTGTTACATGAATATTATTCCAATCTTACTTTGTTAAAGCTATATAGATAAATCTTTTATAAGCGAATATATGTTTAGTAAAAATTAAAAATAGTGGCAAATATATGATCTATTAAATATTCTTATGGGAGTTTCATGATAGTTATTGTATTTGTCGTCGAACAATAATTTTTCATTGATGTACATTTTCAAGGTTAACCGAATTTAATAATTAAATATAATAATCAATATGATACCTAAACAATGATATGTTCTATTAACTTTTCAATTTATCGAAATACCATTTCAAATTCGAAAAAAGATATAAGATTTAATAGATCTTGCCATATGAATATGGAAGAACAAAGAGATTTACACATTTCATTATTTAAAGTAAATATGAATGGATGTACTTCGTAGTTCTATTAAATATTACATCCTATGAAAGCATCTCAAGTATTTTTAGATATTTTTAAAGAAACTTCTATATAGAGGCTTACAAGTGTATATAGAAATTATATATTTATATGTCGGTTTGGTTTGAATTTTTTACTCAATACCAAACCAAATCAAACCAAACTTCTTCGAATTTATTAATTGGTTTGATTTGACTTTTCGATTTGATACGATTTTTCGATTTGATTTGAACAGCCCTAGTCCTAGCGACAGGTGAGTATTCAAAAAGAATCTAATAGGCTCTAGACGTACATAGTACACAGATTTATCGAGTAACGATTGCCCACAAGTTCTATTTAGTAAAACCCTACTTCGTTAATCGATTAGGGACCAAGTATATCTAATTAGTACTGCTTCTTAATTAGGAGTAGTTCTTATTAGGAGTGTTACCTCGTAATCTGGTTGTTCCACAATCTTTTATTAATAAAGCGACAATTTTTTCATTTGAATATGTCGGCTTTTGTTATTGAAATCTTGATTCTTTTTAATTAAAAAAACCAATGTGTTTGTACTAACGGAATTCATTCTCAATGAAAAATGGTTCCTCCTGAAAATATTTTCTGTTCTTTAGTTGGTGAGTGATAATAAATTTTCAACTTATATATGTATATATCAATTAGTTGAACATTTGATGAAAAATTACACTAATTATCTATGTATCTATCTCTCTATATATATATATAGCTTAAAGATTATATTTTACACAATATACATAGGTCAAAGATAATACTTTACACAATATATATAAGTCAAATTATAATATATTTATAAGTTTTGAACATCTTTAATTACATTCCATAATATGTTATTCTTTGTAGCTAACCGATATATGGAACCGCCAAAGAGACCATCTTAAGTTAAGTGGCATTTTCTTGCTATAGGACCAGAGCCTCATGTGTTAGAAAGTGGGTTGTTTTCATCATCTGCTTTGCGACTCACTCCCTCTTTTCCCCCATTTGCTTTTTCGTCTCCGCTTTTGTCTGCCCCTCCCTTTCTTCAATATGGATACTTCTCACTGGCCACAGGTAAAGATTACCATGTAGTTTTCTCTCCATCTCTTCTACTGAATTAATACATCTTTCTAGGGTTTAGATTTTCTAGGCTATTTTTGTTTTGATATATATAATATTAGGGTCTTCATATTTTCATTTCTAATCGTAATTAATTGTGGTGTTGCCCATGCATCCTTTTTGATTGCGATCTTTCATATCATCTTTTTTTCGTCCTTTTTCTTTTTCCACTATCCAATAAAGTTACCTAAAAAGCCAGTTTAATTTGTTTTTATTGCTTCTTCTTCTACTTGTAGCTATAGCTACTGCCTGAAAAAGTGTAAAGCACTAGTTATCACTTTAATTTTGTTTTGTTGCTTCCGTTTTGTTTGTTTGATCACTTAGTCTATGGCGTTATTTTCTTTGTCTTCTCTTAATTTGTACAGGGCATAGGACTAGCGAAAGCTGTGGAACCCTCAAAGCCAGTGCCAGCAACAGAACGAAAGCCAAGGCCACAAAAAGAACAAGCAATAAATTGTCCAAGATGCAATTCAACAAACACAAAATTCTGTTATTATAACAATTATAGCCTTTCTCAGCCAAGGTATTTTTGCAAAACTTGTAGAAGGTATTGGACTGAAGGTGGTTCTTTAAGAAATGTACCAGTTGGTGGCGGTTCTAGAAAAAACAAAAGATCTAATTCCTCTTCTAATAATAATTCCTCAATATCCTCCGCTTCATCTTCATATAAGAAAATTCCAGATCTCACAATTCCAACTTCTTCTTCTCAAAACCCTAAAATAATAAACCACCCCGGCCATGACCTCAATTTAACATTTAACCCAACCGCTATTAGCAATTTCAGTAACATTTCTGAGTTTATGGCCTTACCTTTAATGAACCCAAATTCCACAACTTCATTCATGTCATCTGTTATGCCACAGCTTTCGGATTCTAATAATATTATGTACTCATCATCATCAACTGGGCTACCTAATTTGCATGATTTGAAGCCCACACTTAATTTTTCTTTGGATGGGTTTGATAATAATAATGGGTATGGAAGTTTACAAGGAGAGACTGCTGGAGCAAAACTGTTTTTCCCTTTGGATGATTTGAAGAATGTTTCAACGGCAAATGATGATCATGAGTTTGATGAACAAAATAGAGGGCAAGCTGCTGAATCTCATGGATTTTGGAATGGAATGTTGGGCGGAGGATCATCCTGGTAATTAAATTAATTAAAGCAGCTGCAGAGGAAAATGAAGGGAATAGAAGGTGGTTTTTTTCTGTTTGTGTTTTTTAAGTTAATTTTTACAGGCTGAGTGACATGTTTAGTTGTTTTCTAGTATAATCAGAACTCCTGCTGCTACTACTACTACTACTAACAGAATGGACATATTGTGTTATTTCGTTTTAACCCTCCTTTTGTTTGAGCTATATGAAACTTCTCTTTTCGTTTGCATTACTTTGAATTACAAGTCATATTTGTAAATGCTGGATCTTCCGTTGGTTCTTGAGAGCTTACAGTTAGGATTATCTTAATTTCTTAGTAAATATAGAAATTAAAATGACTTTCATTGTGTTGAAATGTGAGATATCCTCATCTAACAAAACATACTTCAATAATTTTTTGCTTTTTGAGTGAATTGTTTTGAGTGGTGGTGTGATTTGAATTTGGGGCCTATATATTGCAGTTCTAATATCACGATAAGATGTTTGATCATCTTATTTAACCCGAAGTTGCACTAGCATTAGCAAGAGAAGGACCACTAGTAGAAAGAACTTCTCTCAAATTTAAGATAAATCGTTATAAAAGCTATTTTAATTACTTAATTATATTATCTTCGCAATGCCATTAATGTAAAGCTTTTATCCTCCTTGCTTTTGAGTTTCTCGACAGGTCATTACTGAGGATTGTCAGTTCTTTCCAGCTCTATAATCTTTCGTATCATCACATTATAACAACCTTAAAAATCACCTTTGTTGATGTTTGTTTAAAAGCCTAAGTAGGATATTGATTCTTATCAAGATAAGAACCAGGTAACATGAGAACATATATACTTTTATCACATGCCAACACACGTTACCCATTTTCTAAGAGTAATCCACCATTCATAAGATAAGATATTACCTTGAAAGAAAACAGATATGAACTTGTTTAATTTAAGCAATCCATTAAAGTTGCTTCTCGTCGAATGATTGCATGTTTCCACGAATGATGCGTTTGAGCTGTTACCTTTACTTTTATGGCACATACTTCACTCAATTATCCTGATATATATATAATACACACCATGCACCTATAAAACAAAGGGGTCGAGTGCATTGTATTGCATTTTCTTAATTTGATTGGGACCTACCGACAAACATTCTCCTCGGGAACCTTGCCGGAAATATTAATGTAGTCAATTTACCTACTCAATTATGTTCAGCAACAAGCCTTCTTTCTGGAATAGTGGGGTGTTATTGGGTGAACATTCCTTCATTATTAATTTCTAATGTTTGGTGTAATGGTGTTTCCGAGATTGGCTGCAGTTCTTTGTTTATTGGTTATTTGGTATAGTGCACTTAGAGGTACCTACTATCTAATAGTACGAAATTTTCTCGCAACTTTTAATATCTGGACACTTAATTTCTGGCAAATCCGCTTTCTTCCCACTTTTTAGCTCGTAGATCATAATGTGACTACTAATTTCAATCTCCCGTTGCTATCTAGAAAAACGTAGTATTTTGACTTCCTAAACATGATTGGATTTGCGTTATGTGGCATTTTTAATGTCCTTGTCATTGTAAAATCTCTGCATGTGACTGCTTCTTTCCTGTGCTAATTACATACAGACCTACTATTGAGCTTTCAAGTTTCAACTATAGACGATATAAAAATATTAGACCGAAAAAAGACAAGTAGATTTTCGTCATTTTTTGTCCATAGAGGGAATTAAGGACAAGAGTGTCGTTTTCTTCAAATTCAGCAATAGATATCTTTGACAATTATAGGGACATCCGTTCGTCTTCAAGGGGTATATATAAATATATATATATATATATATATATATATATATATATATATATATATCTTCAAGGGGTATATATACGTACAAGAAATCAATGGTTTGGCGTCTTTGGTCACAATTAATGTGCAGAAAAGCAAATCATATTGTTGTCTAAATGGTCGATTTAGTCCGATCATCTTTACCACGCAGCTTAGTACAATGAACAAATGCCATATATTGTTCGTTTTATAATTAGTTGACGAAGCTGTCAAAATGTTGTCTGTTCACCAAAGATAAGGAGCAAAGATTTTGTATGATTAGGTTATATCATATATGTCCAAAGAGCTGAGTAACTGAAGAAACGACGTATGGCTACATTCAAGCACGAATACCTTTATTTAAGAGAATATTTTGGTGTAGAAATTGAAGTCTCAAATTCAGAATCTTTCGCTATGAGAATTTTGAGAAACAAAGTCATAGGCACGTATATAGGTTCAGGACAAATTTTAATCTGCATAAGTGTATGTCAGCTCATGAACTGTTGAATCACATGATGAAAAGAAAGATAAATGAATGTGATGATCTAGCGCCTTAGGTTAGATTGTCAAATTTGGGAGATTATACTGTTTAATTCGAAAGGGTCATTTCTATTAGTACTAGTTACGGTAATGGTCGGTGTAAAGTGGAATTTATTTTGTACCTTAGCCTACCTTGATGTCCCTCTAGTTCTTGCAAATGCTGAGGCTCCAACAAACTTCTATTTGGTTCTATTATTAGATGCTGAGACAGAGGAAGACACGACATGTTTCAGTTTTTCATTTACTTTTATTAGGTGTGTTTGCTATGGTGGAAGTAGGGTTACATGGACTGGGTTTTATTCGATTTTTATCAAACTCAAAACGAACCAACTATATCGGTTTTGTCAAGTTTTTTAATTTTTTTTGTTACATAAAATATTATTTCAATCTTACTTAATTAGTATTTTGATAAGTAAAAATATGGTTAGTAAAATTTTAAAAAACTAACAAACATACGATCTATTGAAATATTCTTATTGGAGAATTTTCTTCGTACATGATAGTTATTTTCTTAGTTATCTAACAATATTATTTTGTTGATGTATGCTTTCAAGGTTAACCAAATTTAGTAATTAAACATAAAAATCAATATGATACCTAAATAATGATATGTTCTATTTAATTTTAGATGATTGAAATACCATTTCAAATTTGAAAAAATATAAGAATTTAATAGATATTGACATATGAATATGGAAGAGCAAAGAGATTGACACGCATTTGCATAACACTTGATAAGAAAGTGATGATACAATCAAACCTCTGTTAACAGCTCGTTTGTTCCGATATTTTTTTACTGTTATAGTGAAGTGCTATTATAGATGAGATATATTAAAACATAATATAAAAAATCGATTTCGTAAAAAACTTGGCCTTTATAGTGAATTGTTGTTATATAAGGATGTTATTATAGAGAGGTATGGTTGTACAACCTATTATTTAAAGTAAACAAAATGGAATACTTCATAGTTCTATTAATATTCATCTCATGAGAGAATCCCATATATTTCTATACATTTTTTTTTTATATAAAGTCTTAAAAGTATATATAAAAATTATGTATTTATATATCGGTTCGGTTCGGATTTTCTTACTCAATAGCAAACCAAATCAAACTAAACCTAATCGCATTTTTTAATCGGCTTGATTTGATTTTTCAGTTCGATTTGAATATCCCTAGGTGGAAGTTTCTTTCTAGAGAAATATTTTCTATAGAGAAATTATGTTCCGGTGTTTGGGTAATTATCCAAAATATTTTTCATCATAAATAAAGAATTCCACTCACTTATTGGCGGGTGTTATCTTTTCTTATTATTATCATAAATTTTAATTTTATGCTACTTGTTTCAATTGATAAATCGATATTGTTTTTAATATATAGTAAACAGATATTTAATCAAAAGTGTCCAGTTTGCTAATGTTATCATATTAATTTTTAATATCTAATCTCGCTAATGACCAACCATATCTCAGAAAATATTTTCTACTGAAAATAATTTTCATCAAAATATTTCCCATGCAACATGACTTCCGTTGTACAGTGACACTTGTTTTTTTTTTTTTTTTTTGATTTTTCACCGTTGTTCAATATATTGGTGCCTTGACTAATTTTAATTGGTACCACATCCATTAAAGTGGGAAGCATTTTTGTTTGTTTCCGTGATCAAACACGAGACCTCTGATTAAATAAGATAATCCTTAAAACTAAACACTTTCTAATGAATCAGATGATCTCGCTAAAGAGGACAGCACTGGAAAGAAACATAATACGATCAAGAAAGATTTCGAATGTCTGTTCTTTCACCTTTTTATCAGAACGTTCTTTATTTGCTTTTCTCTCTAGATAAAGCTGTACTCTCCGATTTCTTTTCCTCCAATTACGAGCAAAATTATCGTTTGTAATTATTATGTCCCTCCACCGTATGCGCTTTATTCTAATTTTAAAATGTCAGAATTTGGACCAAGATTCTCTATTAGAACTTAGAACGGTCAACCGGACCTTTCAATATTTACCCAGTATGTGATTCTGACTCACCTCATTTTTGGCAACACTATACGGTCATCATTCAATCAAATGTAGAAATCAAAGAATAGAGCAATTTTAAATTGTGTCAATCAACCTTTGCTCCACTTTTAAATCTCAGTTACAAAGATAATTATATAAATTTACAATAATATATATTTTCGCGATGATTTAAGGAAAATATCAAGATTAACAAATACCTTGGATGATTTAGGGTCATTAAGCCAAAGTAATAAGTATGTGCCTAAGAAAAATATTTGGCTGAGAATTTCTTTGATTTTTGGTAGCTAATTTTGTTGAATTTCTTTGGTTAGGTAGCCAACTTTGTTGAATTGTCAACATCAAAGAAAAAGAAGGAAAAGTGTGTGTAAATTGTCAAATATAATAGGCTTTAGAGAGTGAGGCTTCGGCTATAAAAGGAGAGTTTCGGCTCTCATTTCTACACACTACCACAAGAGAGAAAGAAAGAGTGAGGTTTCAGAGACAAGGTATAAAAAAAAATGTCTGTGAGAAAAATAGAGAGTGAGCAATATTATAGTGAGGTGGGAATATCAAAAGAGGGTTATCTCTTTTGAGTGTTGTAGTAGTCTTTGGAGTATTTTACTCAGACCTACAAAGTGTAATTCGTTGCTATAGTGATATCAACTGCTCCTTTCGGGACCGTGGTTTTTTCCCTTATTCAAAAGGGTTTTTACGTAAAAAAATTTTGGTGTCGTCGTCACTCTATCATTCTTGTTAATTACCGTATATCGGTGCTACGTTATTATTTCGCTTTTATTACCGTGAATATTATTTCTGTAGGGGGTTTACTCCCAACAACTGGTAACAGAGCACAGGTTATGCTCGTTCACAGAAATACTATTCACTGTCGGTATTACTATACTCGGTGAAAAAGAAAAATATCCGGAGTAAAGTATGAGGTAGTATAATTTAACGCGCGGTTTCTCAACATGGCAAAGAAGGATGAGGGATCTGCTCATCCAACAAGGATAACACAAGGTACTAGATGTTGATGCCAAAAAGCCTAATACCATGAAAGCTGAGGATTGGACTGACTTGGATGAAAGGACTGCTAGTGCAATCAGGTTGAACTTATCAGATGATGTGGTAAATAACATCATTGACGAAGACCACACGTGGCATTTGGACAAGGATGGAAAACCTATACATGTCCAGAACGCTGACAAATAAATTGTACCTGAAGAAGCAGCTATACGCCCTACACATGGGTGAAGGTACGAATTTTTTGTCATATTTAAATATGTTTAACGGACTAATCACACATCTCGCCAACCTCGGAATGAAAATCGAGGAAGAGGATAAAGCCATCTTATTATTGATCTCGTTGCCATCTTTGTGCGATAATTTGGCAACAACCATCCTGCACGGTAAGACTACCATTGAGTTGAAAGACATCACATCGGCTCTTCTACTCAATGAGAAGATGAGAAACAAGCCTGAAAATTAAGGAAAGGCTCTCATCACAAAAGGTAGAGGCAGGAGTTATCAAAGGAGCTCGAGCAACTATGGTAGATTTGGAGCTCGTGGGAAGTCTAAAAACTTATCCAAACAAGAGCTAGAAATTGTTACAATTGTGATCAACCAGGTTACTTCTAAAGAGATTGCCCAAATCCAAGGAAGGGCAAAGGTGAAACTAGTGGCCAGAACAATGACGACAACACAGCTGCCATGGTGCAAAACAATAATAATGTTGTCCTCTTTATAAACGAGGAAGAAGAATACATGCACTTATCAGGTCCGGAGTCGGAAGGGTGGTTGATACAGCAGCATCTTACGATGCCACACCGTTAAGAGATCTTTTTTGCAGATATGTAGCAAGTGATTTCGGCACTGTGAGAATGAGTAACACAAGTTACTCAAAGATTGCAGGGATTGGTGACATTTGTAAAAAGGCAAAGGTCGGATGCACATTGGTTTTAAAGGACGTGCGACATGTACCTGATTTCCGGATGAACTTGATCTCGGGAATTGCTTTAGACCGAGATGGATACGAGAACTATTTTGCAAATCAAAAGTGGAGACTCACCAAGGGATCATTGGTGATTGCAAAGGGAGTTGCTCGTGGCACATTGTACAGGACAAATGCAGAAATATGCCAAGGTGAATTGAACGAGGCACAAGAGGAGATTTCTGCAGATTTGTGTCATAAAATGATGGGTCATATGAGTGAGAAGGGATTGCAGATTCTTTCCAGGAAATCACTCATTTCTTATGCCAAAGGTACAACGGTAAAACCTTGTGACTATTGTTTATTTGGTAAGCAGCATAGAGTCTCATTTCAGACATCGTCTGAAAGAAAATTGAATATACTTGATTTGGTATATTCTGATGTTTGTGGTCCAATGAAAATTGAATCGATGGGCAGTAACAAATATTTTGTTACTTTTATTGATGATGCTTCACAAAAATTATGGGTTTATATTTTGAAAACTAAAGATCAGGTGTTTCAAGTTTTTCAGAAGTTTCATACTATGGTGGAAAGGGAGACAGGCCAAAAGCTAAAGCGTCTCGAAGTGACAATGAAGGTGAGTACACGTCAAGGAAATTTGATGAGTATTGTTCGAGCCATGGGATTAGACATGAAAAGACAGTTCCTGGAGCCCCAAAGCACAATGGCGTAGCCGAAAGGATGAATTGCACCATTGTGGAGAAGGTGAGAAGCATGCTCAGAATGGCTAAACTGCCTAAGTCATTCTGGGGTGAAGCAGTTCAGACAGCCTGTTAACTAATCAATAGGAGTCCATCAGTTCCATTGGCGTTTGGCATCCCAGAGAGAGATTGGACCAACAAGGAGGTGTCCTACTCGCATATGAAGGTGTTCGGTTGAAGAGTTTTGCACATGTACCAAAGGAGCAGAGAACAAAGCTGGATGATAAATCTGTTTCCTGCATATTCATCAAATATGGAGATAAAGATTTCGGATACAGATTGTGGGATCCTGTAAAGAAGATGGTCATCAGAAGCAAAGATGTAGTCTTCTGAGAAAGTGAAGTTAGAACTGCTGATGATATGCCAGAGAAGGCCAAGAATGGTATAATTTCCAACCTTGTTAATATTCCTTCTACTTCTAACAATCCCACAAGTGCAGAAAGTAGGACCAACGAGGTTGCCGAGCAAAGGGAGCAACCTGGTGAGGTTATTTAGCAGGGGGAGCAACTTGATGATGATGTCGAGCAAGTGGAGTACCCCACTCAAGAAGAAGAACAACCTCCACCTTTAAGGAGATCAGAGAGGTCAAGGGTAGAGTCATGCAAGTAACATTCTACAGGGTATGTCCTCATCAGTGATGAAGGGGAGCCAAAAAGTCTTAAGGAGGTGTTGTCTCATCCAGAAAAGAACTAGTGGATGAAAGCCATGCAAGAGGGGATGGAATATCTACAGAAAAATGGCACGTACAAGCCGGTTGAACTTCCAAAGGGAAAAGACAACTCAAATGTTAATGGGTCTTTAAACTCAAGAAAGATGGAAATGCCAAGTTGGTCAGATATAAGCTCGATTGGTGGTAAAAGGCTTTGACAGAAGAAATGTATTGATTTTGATGAAATTTTCTCACCTGTTGTCAAAATAACTTCTATTCGAACAATTTTGAGTTTAGCAGCTAGCATAGATCTTGAAGTGGAGCAGTTGGATGTGAAAACTACATTTCTTCGTGGAGATTTGGAAGAAGAGATTTATATGGAGCAGCTAGAAGAATTTGAAGTAGCTGGAAAGAAACACATGGTGTGCAAATTGAATAAGAGTCTTTATGGATTGAAGCAGGCACCAAGGCAGTGGTACATGAAGTTTGACTCATTCATGAAAAATCAAACATACATAAAGACCTATTCTGATCCATGTGTATACTTCAAAAGATTTTCTGAGAATAACTTTATATGTGGATGACATGTTAATTGTAGGAAAAGACAAGGGGCTGATCACAAAGTTGAAGGGATATTTGTCCAAGTCATTTGATTTGAAGGACTTAGGCCCAGCACTACAAATTCTGGGTATGAAGATAGTTCGATAGCGAACAAGCAGAAAGTTGTGGCTGTCTCAGGAAAAGTACATTGAACGTGTACTGGAACGCTGCAACATGAAGAATGCTAAGCCAGTCAGCACACCTCTTGCTGGTCATCTGAAGTTTAGCAAGAAGATGCGTCCTACAATAGTGGAGGAGAAAGGGAACATGGATAGAGTTCCTTATTCTTCAGCTGCCGGAAGCTTGAAGTATGCAATGGTATGCTCCAGACCTGATATTGCTCATGCAGTTGGTGTTGTCAGCAGATTCTTTGAAAATACTGGAAAGGAACATTGGGAAGCAGTCAACTGGATACTAAAGTACCTAAGAGGTACTGTAGGAGATTGCTTGTATTTTTGAGGATCTGATCCAATCTTGAAGGGATACACGGATGCTGATATGGCCGGTGATACTGATAATAGAAAATTCACCACTGGATATCTATTTACTTTTTCAAGAGGAGCTATATCATGGCAGTCTAAATTGCAGAAGCGTGTTGTACTTTCAACAACTGAAGCAGAGTAAATTGCCGCTACAGAAGCTGGCAAGGAGATGGTATGACTCAAGCGGTTTCTTAAAGAGCTAGAATTACATCAAAAGGAGTATGTCGTCTATTATGACAGTCAAAGTGTAATAGACTTAAGCAGGAACTCCATGTACCATGCAAGAACAAAACATATAGATGTGAGATATCATTGGATTCGCGAGCAGGTGGAGAACGAATCTTTACAGGTCAAAAATATTCATATGAGTGAAAATCCTGCTGATATGTTGAACAAGGTTATACCAAGAGACAAGTTCAAGCTATGCAAATAACTTGTCGGCATGCACTCAAACTAGAAGACGGTGCTACCTCTTCTAGATGAATGAGACTGGAGGGGGAGATTGATGGGGTCCATCTCATTCAAAAGCCAAAGTAATAGGCATGTGCCTAAGGAAAATATTTGGCTGAGAATTTCTTTGGTTTGGTAGCCAACATTGTTGAATTTTTTTAGTTTGGTAGCTAACTTTGTTGAATTTCTTTGGTTTGGTAGCCAACTTTGTTGAATTGTCAACATTGAAGAAAAAGAAGGAAACGTGTGTGCGGATTGTCAAATATAGTAGGCTTTAGAGAGTGAGGCTTCGGCTATAAAAGGAGAGCTTCGGCTCTCATTTGTACACACCAACAAAAGAGAGAAAGAAAGAGTGAGGTTTCACAGACAAAGTATAAAAAAATAGTTTGTGAGAAATAGAGAGTGAGCGATATTGTAGTGAGGTGAGAATATCAAAAGAAGGTTATTTCTTTTGAGCGTCGTAATGATCTTTGGAGTATTTTACTCAGACTACAAAGTGTAGATTTTCTTGCTATAGTGTTATTAATTGCTCCTTTTGGAACTGTGATTTTTTCCCTTATTCAAAAGGGTTTTTCATGTAAAAATCTTGGTGTCGTTGTTACTCTTTTATTCTTGTTAATTATCGTATCTCGATGCTACATTATTATTTCGCTTTTATTACCGTAAATATTATTTCTATAGAGGATTTATTCCCAACACATTTCATAGTCAGTTTGGACGAATCTAGCTAGTTCTAAACAATAACAACATTTCATTTGGGGAGTGAGCCTGAGGCCAATTTAACTAATTATGCTCGTATGTAGGCTGCTTTCAGGCATGTGAAGTACATACAAAAAGACATCAGATTATGGCGTGATAGCCTTGTTTGAGGGGCTAAATGTTGAGGCAGGATGCTGGTGGTGTTGTATTGTCAAGGACTCGGGGCAGAGTTAGAATTATAGTTACGGGTTCAGCAGTATTCATTAGCTTTGGACAAAGTTATGTATTTGTGTGAAGAAATTCACTTAATATGAAAAAAGTTTGTCCAGAACTCGGTAAGCTATCTTTTTCGAGAATTCAAAACTCATAAACTCAAAATTCTGAATTCGCATTTATATATTGTGACTGTAAAACAACAATTTCATATAACATTACAAAATAGATTATGTTTTTTGAAAGAGACGGTGCAACAAGAAGCTATCACAATGCAGCATGCCGGCACAATCAACAAACTTTTGATATCTCTTAAAGAACAAAAATTATCCGGTCAATCGAAACTATTTTATCCGCTAGCAGAAAAGTGTGTGTATATATATATATATATATATATATATATATATACACATTTCTCCTGTTTGGAAGAAGTTAAAAATATACATTTCTCATGTTTAATCGTAAAGGGAAGCCTAATAACAGTGCGAACTGGCCCAACCCAATCACCTTTGTATTTTTGAACTGTAGTAAAATGTGAAATTAGTAATTCGCCACTTCACATTATGCTCGAAATGGTTTCCCTGTTGGAACCCATAGCTCAGCCACTACCATTACAGCCACCGTATGAGTCCCTTGAATTCAGAGCTTCTAAGATTTCCTTTCACAAATCAAAGAGATTTTTGCGTTGTAGATCCACTAGTAAGCAAATATTTATATAAACAATATTATTTTTGTTTTATTTCATATGTAACACATTTATTTACATATATAACACATCTCAAAATTGATACATTACTATCAGTCTTTATTTTTTAAAAAGTGACCCACGATTCAAGGGATGATATATTAGAGATTAAAGGTCTTCCATATTTCACCAAGTGATTATTTCTCCACTAATCTCTCCATCACTACGAACCCAAAATCTCACTCTTTTCGTTCTTTCTCTCATCAGGTGAAGCAAAATCTTACCCAAAACTCTTTCCTCTTCCCTTCTTATCGTAAACTGCAAATTACATGGCAAAGAATAAGGTGAAACTCATTAAGATAGTTTATTCCATCGCTACAACCTTTGAAATCTATAAGGAATAGAAGAAGAAAATAATTCACTAAATATAAGGTGTATATAGCGGCTTTCTTTTTATATTGATATATTAATATATACATGGTATAATTTTATTGAGTTATAATATTATCTCGTAAAATATTTTCTTTAGAGAAATACAATGTATAATTATGGTATTATGGTATAACATTATATATAACTAGTATAATGATATTTCGAGAAATACTAATGTAATAATATACCTTTGATCTTCTTAATAAGCAAGTACTCCCTGATATAATAATAATATAAAATTGCATTGTTTATAATGTATATATACCTCAAATATACATTATATTTTTCATGAAACATATGTATTTTATTTTTTAAAATATAAAAATGTATACTTTCGCTAGAGTTTATGTTGTATAAAAAGGTATTAGTACTCTTTTTTCTAGTAAAAAGATTCATTTATGGAAAGTATAAAATATGTTACTGAATGAATTAGTTTCCAACGAAAATGAAAAAAGATACTACCATTTGAATATGTTAAGGACTGGTTTCATGAGAAAATATAGAAAAAATGTTTAAGTACTAGGAACATTTTCATTTAGGAAATAAAAGCATTAGGTGCGTGATTATAGGTACATGATTTACAGGTGTCTGCTAGAAACATAATTATTTAGTTGTCATGTGTGTAAAATAGCTACTACTGCTATGTTTCTGGATTTTTTTTCTTAAATTTTGCCTAATTATGTTTTTTGCCCCAAATCAAAACCAACTCGGCAATGTGATTTTCCACAACCCATCTCGACGAGCCCGGCCCATTTCTCTCCTTTGGACGACCTCGTAAATTCGGGCACCTATGCTTCAGTGCTTGAGTCCTGCAAATGTCCCAGGCTGGGTAAACACGCATGGCAATTACAGGCAAACAAGCAGCTAATGACATTGTAATCTGGTAGAAGGATGAGGTTCATATTTGCAAAAATCAGTCAGGGAACCTGGTTTCCTTGACTCAGGTTAGTTATTCCTCTTACACTCATACGCTTTTTAAACTACTAAAAGTGTCGCGTCATTAAAATGTGTCCGCCCTTTTTCCCACACCTTTTAAGCCCAAACATCACACCGTTACAAACCAACCGACTACTCAGTCTATTGCATCCAATTGTAACTGGTTCCTCCTTCCCTCTAAATAACCCCAAAAGTCATGTCTCTCTCACCACCGTCTAGATCAAAGCCATCAAACTTTCCTCTTCTCTTTGAAAACCCTCTTTCTCGTGTTTTTGCTCTCAAAAAGTCACAATGTCTTCTCAGAAATCTGAGTCGCCTAAAGACACCATTGGCATTCCTGCTATGTCTTCGTCTCACAAAGCACAACATCCCGAATTTGAGTCTCAACCTTCACCCAGTGAAACCCCCATCTATGACCAACCACCACCCATTGTTTCTTCTCCGACTCCATCGAGTTCTGGTTCCACTACTAAAAAATAGCAAATTTGCAACTGAATGATTTTGACCGATTTAATTCAGTCGCAATTTTCGACTGATTCGGTTGGAAACTTTATCAAAAATACATGTTTTTTTTAAAAAAAAATTTTGGCTCCAAATTGCAATTGATTCAGCTCAATTACGCGACAAATAGCGTGAAAATATTTTTTATGGTTTCCGACTAAGCATTCGCAAAAAGTTAAAATTAAAAAAAAAAATGTTTCGACCGAGTTGGTCAGAATCTGCAATAAAAACGAGGTCTGATTGGTCAACAGGAGTTGCAATCGAATCAGTCGCAATTTGAAAATTCAAATTTCAAATTCGCGATCGATTCGGTCGCAAATCTATTTTAAATACAGCCCTAACCTGTTTTTTCTTCTTTCTTCTTTCTTCTCTAGTTTTTTTCCCTCTTCTCCCCTCTCCTCTTTTGCCCCCACCCGCTCTATTTCTTGATTTTCTCATCTAATCTAACTATATAAGGTATGATTTCCCTCTCCCTCACCCGCTCTCTTTCCC
>MCJB01043931.1:73879-109050 GCA_002018475.1 Nicotiana obtusifolia | reverse complement strand
GTTCCAATATCTTTTTTCCAAGTTGTTTAACTCATTTTTGATGCAAGAATCCGACGGCTCATCTTCCCTCTGGTGGTGGTTCGACAGAGATCCGTTGGTCGTTTTCCAGGTATTTCTTTTTTGCATTAATTTAGCAAAATAGTATGTATAAATTAGCTATATAATTTGTAATATATTATAGATAAATTAGCAATAATTTTTGCAATATAATATGTATATAGTGACTTGTTAAAAATTTACTTATTTAAATTAATTAGCTATTTTTTTTTTCTTTTTAGTTAGATGTTCTTGTGAAGATGGCTAGTATACTTGTATGTATCCAATAGTAAATCAAAAAAAAAATTAGAATAATTTGGGTATGTTCTATAAGTATGGAATTCTTGTTTATACAAAAAATAACTTACGTGCTAATACTTCTCTGTTAGAATTGAACAATATTTTAAGGAGTTAGAATTTTTATACATTCAAGTTATGTTAGCTAAGAAACAACTTAAGCGCTAATACTTTTTTGTTTCGGCTTTTCGTTTGGAAATTCTCCATGCCTCATCTCTTTGTTAATTATATTATTTATTATTGGAACGAAATGAAGAAAATGCAATTAATTAAGTATTAGAGCGCTATCTTATGCAAATTTGAAATAAATTAGATTAATTTATATGTTTTAGGACTTTTTGGTCTTACAATAATTTAATGTACCTATTAATATTGAAACCACCCAAGTATTATGGTAAAATATATAATTAAACTATTTAGATAACTTTTGGGAGAATATAACTTAGTAAGTAGTATAAATAAAATAAATATATCAAATTTTTTTGTTTGTGTAGATAGCATTTGCGCATCGTAGGTGGATGTATAATAGGAACCATCCTAATCATGTGGGGATAAGGGATGAATTTAAAGAAGGAGTTGTTGGATTTATTGCTAAGGCAAGGACACTTGATGATTTTCGTATTGAAGGAACGATTAGGTGCCCTTGTGTGAATGCAAGTGTGCTAAATTATTGGGATAAGATGTTGTTACATGCCATCTTTGTAAAAAGGGATTATGAAAATTTATTATATGTGGATTGCTCATGGGGAGAATCTTGATAGCATAAATGATGTTGGTTTTTATAAATCTTTTGGTGGTGAGGAGGGTAGTCCCGTAGTGGAGAATAATGTTGAAAATTCTAGATTCAATGACATGATGAGGGATGCCTTTGAGATGTTACTGGAGATCAATATGAACCAAATGATGAGGCTAAGAAGTTCTTCAAAGAGTTAGAGGAAGCTAGTTTTCCGTTGTATGAAGGCTCAATGCATTCCAAGTTATCTGTTGTTGTTCGATTACTTCAGATTAATTCGGATAGTTCTATTTCTCAATCTGGCATGAATTCTATTATTGGGCTTATGAATGAACTTAATCCGAGTAACATTGACCTACCCAAAGATTTCTACATGGCAAAAAAAATTAGTTTTCAGGTTGGGTCTTTCATTAGAGAGGATTCATTGTTGTGAGAATGGTTGCATGTTATTCTATAAGGATGATACATCTCTAGAGAACTGCAAATTTGTAACAAGTCTCATTACAAGGAAACCACAAATGATAAAAAGAAGACGATCCCGGTGAAGGCGAAGCACTACTTACCCATTATACCAAGATTAAAGAGGTTGTATGCATCAATGAGCTCCGCTCCTCATATGAGATGGCATTATGAGCATAGAAGGCCAGATGGTGTTCTATGTCATCCATCAGATGGAGAAGCATGGAAGCATTTTGATAGGGTGTTCCCGGACTTTGCTAGTGAACCAAGAAATATTAGGTTAGGATTATGCGCTGATAGATTCACTTCATTTGCAATCTCTACTGCACCATATGCATGTTGGCCGTTGTTTGTTACGCCGTATAATCTTCCACCTGAGTTATGTATGACAAGTCCATTTTTTTTTTTAAACTTGTATTGTTCCAGGTCCACACAATACAAAAAAGTTGATTGATGTTTACATGAAGCCTTTGATTGATGAGTTGATGTTATTGTGGCATCAAGGCGTGGAAACATATGATGTATCAACTAAGCAAAACTTCTGATTGCGTGTTGCTTTGATGTGGACTTAAATGATTTTCCTGCTTATGGAATGATGTCCGGGTGGTCGATTGCCGAAAAGTTAGCTTGTCCGACTTGTATGGAAGTTACAAAGGAATTCACTTTGAAACATGGAGGTAAGAACACATGGTTTGACTGTCATCACCGCTTCTTGCCAATGGATCATGAGTTCAGGACAAATACTAGTGTATTTATGAAGAACAAAACTGATTATGAAGAGCCACTATCCGTCTTGTCTCCAGAAGAGATTTGGAACAGAGTTAGGGATCTACCTAAGATAACAGAGTATCCCTTGGCTAATAAGATACCTGGTTATGGTGTTACACACAACTGGACTAAACAGCATATTCTAGGAGTTACCTTATTGGAAGCATAATCTTCTTCGGCATAAACTTGATGTCTTGCATATCGAGAAGAACTTTTTGACAACTTGTTTGATATTGTGATGGATGTCAACAACAAGACAAAGGAAAATTTGACGGCCAGGATGGACTTAAAAGAATATTGTAGGCGAAGTGAATTGTACCTGACATATTTGAACAACAAGATTCAGAAACCCAAGGCCACATTTACCTTCACTTTGGAGGAGAGAAGAGAGATTTCTGATTGGGTTAATAATTTGAATATGCCTAATAGGTATGCATTAAACCTGTCTAGGTGTGTTAACATGAAAGAAGGAAAGTTGACATCTATGAAAAGCCACGATTGTCACATTTTCATGGAATCTTTTATGCCTGTTGCGTTTAATGCATTGCCTGATAGAATATGGAAGCTCATCATAGAGGTAAACTTATTTTTCAAGGAGTTGTGTTCTAGCACCTTGAGGGTGGAGAACCTAACTTATATAGAGAGTAACATTCGCGTAAACTTTTAAACAAGTTGGCAAAAATTTTCCCTCTTAGTTTTTTTGACGTGATGGAACATCTTCTAATTCACCTTGCACAAGAGGCATGGCTTGGAGGGCCAGTTCAATGTAGATGGATGTATCCATTTGAGAGGTAATTAATGACTATTAATCGTTAACTCTTATGTGTTTCATGTTAACATTATTCCATCTAAAATAATGCTAATATGCAGGATTATTGGTAAATGCAAGCTGAATGTCAAAAATAGATCTAGGATTGAAGGATTGATTTGTGAGGCATATGTGGCTAGAAAAACTTCTTATTTTTATTCATATTATTTTGAACATGATGTGTCATGTTTGAGAAATAGACTGATTGGCATGACGATGGAGGCACCAATCCTTCGTATCCACCATTTCCATATTCAATCAACTAGGTAAAGGCGGTCCAAAACGTAGTTCAAAAATGACTTTTGAGTGAGATGAAACTAAAGTCATCTACAACGCATGTGTTTTTGAATTGCCCAGAGGTCCAACCTTACTATAATTAAGTATACATTTATATTACCGACATGTATTAAAGATTCATCATCGTTTTAACTAATGTTATTTTTTATTTTGTCGGACAGTTGGTTTGTGGGTACATATGGGTAAGAGCTTGTTTATCCAAAGTTTTCAGAATGGTTAAAAGAATTTGTAAGTGTTACTTAATATTTAACATGGTCTTATTAACGGTAAATTATAATAAGTTATATGTATTTAAATAATTCTAAATTATTTTAACCTTTATAGGTTCATAATCCCGTTAATGGCGTAAATGACCAATTTTTGCAAGATATAACTTGGGGACCTGATCCTAGAGTCAAAAAGATGTTTAAGTATTGTATTGATGGGTATGAGTTTGATACAGAAGAATGGTCTAAGGGTAAGAAAACAAATAATAGTGGTGTGTGCGTGAAAGCCAATGGGCATATTGATTATTATGGTGTGCTTCAAGAGATCATAGAACTTGAGTATAAAGTGGTTTCCGAAGAAAAAATTGATACCCTTTCGGTGTAAGTGGTATGATCCAATACCAAATAGAGGTATGAATGTGCATTCTTAATACAAAATTGTTGAAATAAAGCACATAGGGAGGTATAGACTCTATGACCCATTTATTATTGCACAAAATGTGAAACAAGTGTATTATGTACCTTATCCTTTGTGCAAGAATAAGTCCGCATGGCGGGTAGTGATAAAATCTAAGCCAGTGGGTAGAGTTGAAGTCGAGGATGCATTGGATGTAGCATACCAAAATGACATGTCAAGTGTTGAAACAGTAGTGGATGATGAATTAGCAGATGAATTGCCGGATAGCAATGACCTATACGAAGAATTCGATCCTTCGGTCCTAAGATCAATTTTAACTGAGCATAGTGAGGGAACATCAATGGAAAATGAGGACGAAGATTCAATCAATGAATATGAAACAAGCAAGGATGAAGAATTATATGATGAAAATGAAACAAGCGATGAAGAATTATATGATGAAGAAAATGAAAATGAAACAAGTGATGAGGATTAAGCTATTTGTGTGTTTTATGACTCGTTCAGTATTTATATGTTATGTGCTTCATTGTAATATGTAATAAAATTACTTTATATTATTAATAACATCTTCATTTTTTTTATGTTTATATTGTTATATTTATTATGTATACTTTATGTTTATATTTGTATGTTATATTTTTTTTATATGTAAATATTTATATTCATTACACAGATGGATTCTCGCGGTAAAAAAATAAAAAAATGTAAGAAGAAAAAATATATTTTACCTAGACCAAATCAGCTTCCTCCACTTATACCAAATATGAGCCCTCCTCCTATACCTCTTCGCCCTTCTATGCCAGCTTCACAGTCATCTGACTTTTTCAAAGTCCCTCCCCCGTCTAGCTCACTTCAGTATTACTCCATTCCTTCTCATGGTAGCTCAGCTTCGACTACCATTAATTTTATACCCACGCCTCATTTTCCAGCTTCTTCCCTGCGTGATCCTGCTATTCAGTTCGGTGGCTCACCACCGATTGCAACCCCGAGCCATCATAATAGCCAGCATGGTGGTNGTTATATGTATTTAACTAATTCTAAATTATTTTACCCTTTATAGGTTCATAATCCAATTAATGGTGTAAATACCTAATTTTTGCAAGATATAGCTTGGGGACCTGATCCTAGAGTCAGAAAGATATCTAAGTATTGTATCAATGGGAACAAGTTTCATACAGAAGAATGGTATAAGGTTAAGAAAACAAATAATAGTGGTGTGTGTGTGAAAGACGATGAGGATATTTAATATTATGGTGTGCTTCAAGAGATCATAGAACTTGAGTATAAAGTGGGTTGGCCGAAGAAAAAATTGGCACTCTTTCGGTGTAAGTGGTATGATCCAACACCAAATAGAGGTACAAGGGTGCATCCTCAATATAGAATTATTGAAATAAAGCACAAATGGAGGTATAGACTCTATGACTCATTTGTTATTGCACAAAATGTGAAACACGTGTATTATGTACCTTATCCTTTGTGCAAGAATAAGTCCGCATGGCGGGTTGTGATAAAATCTAATCCAGTGGGTAGGGTTGAAGTTGAGGATACATTGGATGTAGCGTACTAAAATGACATTTCAAGTGTTGAAACAGTAATGGATGATGAATTAGCAGACGGATTGGAGGATAGTAACGACCTATATGAAGAAGTCGATCCTTCGGTCCTAAGATCAATTTCAACTGAGCATGGTAAGGGAACATCAATGGAAAATGAGGAAGAGGATTCAATTGATGAACATGAAACAAGCAAGGATGAAGAATTATATGATGAAAATGAAACAAGCGATGAAGAATTATATGATGAAGAAAATGAAAATGAAACAAGTGATGAGGATTAAGCTATTTGTGTGTTTTATGACTCGTTCAGTATTTATATGTTATGTGCTTCATTGTAATATGTAATAAAATTACTTTATATTATTAATAACATCTTCATTTTTTTTATGTTTATATTGTTATATTTATTATGTATACTTTATGTTTATATTTGTATGTTATATTTTTTTTATATGTAAATATTTATATTCATTACACAGATGGATTCTCGCGGTAAAAAAATAAAAAAATGTAAGAAGAAAAAATATATTTTACCTAGACCAAATCAGCTTCCTCCACTTATACCAAATATGAGCCCTCCTCCTATACCTCTTCGCCCTTCTATGCCAGCTTCACAGTCATCTGACTTTTTCAAAGTCCCTCCCCCGTCTAGCTCACTTCAGTATTACTCCATTCCTTCTCATGGTAGCTCAGCTTCGACTACCATTAATTTTATACCCACGCCTCATTTTCCAGCTTCTTCCCTGCGTGATCCTGCTATTCAGTTCGGTGGCTCACCACCGATTGCAACCCCGAGCCATCATAATAGCCAGCATGGTGGTTCATTTTCTGTGCCTCATACATCGCCCACTCACGTATCATCTCCATCATCATCCACTCCAAATATTTCTAACTTGGATATTGGAGGTTCTCACGTAGCTGCAACCTCATCTACTAGTACTTTTACAGTTGCTGGTACCATGAGACAGTGTACTGGAGGGACTGTACAATACGATCATCTTCATCAGCTGATTATCGTTCCCCATGGTGACGGATGAGTTTTCCTTCAATTTCCTTTTAAAATCTTTCAATAAAATTTTGCATATAATGAATTTAATGACCATTTTTATATGTTAAACTAAATGCAGGTTTTTGCCATCTTTTCAGGCCGCACATATGGTGATGGAATCTATGAAGCCATTTTTTCATGAGCCGTGAAATTCCTGGAGACAGATACCGTACCAGATCAGAATGAATTTGTGGCAATAATTTAAGGTAAGAATAAATTAATTTTTATTCATACTTATCCTCATTTGTCTAATATTATTTATTCAATTTTGTAGGTTAGGTGCGTATGCCAGCCTGCACTTGAAAATCTGCTAAATGAGAACTTCGAGAAGACAGTGTCACATCATGTTGCTTGGAGAGGTGGCACCAAGCCTGAGTGGATGCGTGTAGATATCTGAAATCAGCTCTTGGAGAAGTGGAACGCCCCTGAGTGAAAGAAGAAAAGTGAATAGGCAAAGTTAAAAGAGCTTCTACTAAGGGTGGAGCATTGCATACTGGAGGTTCTATTAGTTTTGCAACCCATCGTTTGAGAATGGTAATTTCATCATAAAATATTTTTAGTTTTACAAGTATGAAAATTGAATATATATGTATACATATATATCTCTAATTACTTCTTAATTTTCAGGAAAAGGAATGTGGGAGAGATGTGACTTATGCTGAGGTCTCTGAGAAGATCCACAAGAAGAAGAAGGACAACACAAGAGAAGGATGGGTCGAACCGCGTGCTTCAAAGACATTTATATGATCTCAACACCAATACTATATTATTTTTCCCTCTTGATTTATTTTATTTGTATAACGTGTATTATTTTTATTTCAGGACAAGTATCATATTGATCTTGATACATGGCGACAAACTCAGCCGGCTCCGTAGGATATTTGGACACAGGCGGCTGGAGGCGTGAATAAAGGTGTAAATATTATGTAATTATCTATTTTGGTATTAGTTTGAAAGTTGTGTGTTTGTTTTCTTACTTCTTTTACTTTCTTTTTTTTATTTCTCGTGAAATAATAAATAAAGGTCGAGTTTACAGGATTGGAGTACAGCCATACTCCAGTCGTCCACCAGCAGCATTATTCACTGGGCATCAGTTTCCCAAGAAGACATGGAAGCTATGTGTTAAAATGTGGATCAAATGTCGCAAGAATTTCAAGCAACTCAGGCTTTGATCCAAAAATTATTAAAAAAGAAAAGCAAGAAAGGTAATCAAGCTGCAATGGAGTCTGAGTCTGAGTTTGAGAAGGAGACTACGTCTGACTAGGCTATTTGAATGTTTTAGAGTAGAAGTTATTGACATGTTTAATTTATGTTGTATGATATTTGGTTGTTTGATTAGTTGGTTGAATTGTTATAAATATTATTGTTCGTTTTGTAGTAAATATTGGATTTGGATTGTTATACTAGGTGTTTGGTTGGTTATTAGGTATTTGGTTGGCTGTTTTATTTGTCAGGAGGTGTAACTAAAAATACATCATAATTCAGCTAAAAATTGCCTAGATTTGCGACTGAATCAGTCGCAAATTTCACCAGACATTACCTAGATTTGCGACTTTTAAAAAAATTTAAAATTAACATTTACAACTGATTCAGTCGCAAATTGAGAATTTCTGAAATTGTTTAATTACTTAATACTCAATATGTACGACTGTTTCAGTCGGAATAATTAATAAAAAATTAATTTTATTATTTAATTTTTCGATGAAATTTTTGAAACTTTTAATTTGTATTTATTTTTTAATTCTGGTCAGCGACTAATTCTGTTGCAAATATATTGCGACCACGTGTTTTTCGACTGACACTTTTTAGTCGGAAATCTGCCAGAAAAACGCGATTTTCGACCGTTTTCCGACGGATTTGACAGTCGCAAATTTGCTATTTTTTAATAATGTTCCCATCGTAGCGGAAAAAATCAAACACCCAAGAAGTTTGTCGTGTCAACCTCTCCCTCTGCTACATCGAAAGAAATAACATAAAACGGACTGGTAGAAGGAGAAGAAGGAACAGAAATCTTGAGTCAGGGGGTTGAGGAGAAAACTGTAGCCCAAGAGGTTGTTTCCAGTCTTGGTGAAGCATCTGGTGTGTCTACTACTCCTTCTGCTCCAACTTTTGATCTAAATAAGGTATCACCATCAAGTAATGCCTCTCTCGCCTCTACTGATTCTACATTATTGGATGTAAGTGAAAAGGAAGCCATAGAAAACATGTTGCTTATTGCTACTGAAGGGAGTCATCTTGGGGAGTATGTGTCTGATGATGTGTATGCTGAGACTCAGGGGGAAAAAAGGGGAATGGAGATGGAAGTGGGGAACTGGTGCCTCAAAGTGACTTGGTATCAGATAGTGCTATAGGGGAGCCAACAGAGGGACATGCTCCCTCTGCCCAAGAGGAGAACGCTGCTTTTACTTGGGATGAAACTCCATGCTCCACTAAAAAGCCCCTGGACAGTACTAACCCTCTTCCTTCCCCTTATCTTGATGTAGTTTCATTAGATTTTGTGATTCCTAAGATGAAACCTCTATCTGAAGAAGAGGGTAATGAGATTGAGAGGATTATGATGATATGCCTATCACACAGTTAATCGCTGCTAGAAGTGGTAGGGCAGTTTCTCAAGAGCATGTTCCCAAAAGACCCACTACTAGGCAGCAAAAGAATTTTTAATCCCTTGAAAATGCTTTGAAAAGGAATAAGGAGAAAAAACAAGAAAAGAAGATTGGTGAAGGCGGAAAAATTAGTGAATGAGGAGGATCTGCCTCCGGCCAATGTTGTGGATGTTGAGGACGAAGGGGTGAATGAGGAACCAGCTTCTCTTGTTAATAAATCCTCTAAGAAGTATGTGATTGAGAAGTCTGTCACACCTTCTTTTTCTCGAAGGAATAGGGGAATTTTTTCAATTAAAGTGACATTATTCGAAATGAGATTATTTATTTAATTCAGAGTCGCCACTTAGAATAATTATTATGGTGTCCCAAGTCATTGGTTTATTATAAATTCCAAATCGAGGAAATTGACTCTATTTTTGTGGTCCGCGAACACAGGAGATCGGGTAAGGTTCTGTTAACCCGAGAGAAGGTGTGAGGCATGCCCGAGTTCCGTGATTTTTGCACGGTCGCTTAACAATTAATAGTTGGTCTAATTATCTGATCTATTACATGTTTTAAACCTTTTATGTATTACCGCTTATCGTTATTTATTTAACTGCTTTTAGTATTTATGGAATTTATTTGAACAAGTCGCCTCGCGCACTCGTTGTTTTTGTACATATTGCGAATTGCGTCACATGAAAAGCACCCGCGACTTACAACATGTTTATTATTATTATTTGAAGTTAGAGGTCAAGACGCGTGAAACGCGCACTCGAATTGGGGTTTACTTATCATGACTATGCCATGGGAACCGTATCAATAGTCACGATAATTTATTGATAAACGCGCCTAAAGCAAGCTACGAGTGCTCATAAGTTGTTCATTTACTAATTTGAGATTATTGTGAAGATCCAAAAATTGTGGAATGATTGTTTGGAAAGATGTGCACTTTATTATTTGCTAACGGGCCAAGATATGGAGGTGATTGGCATTATCCAATATGAAAGAAATGAGCCTGCTTATGCTTATTTTATTTAAGGAGGTGGGCCAGGCATAGTTCTTTTGCGCCGAATTCTCTTTTCATCAAGAATTATATCCGGCAGCCCCATTACTAAACTAACTTCGGCCCAAAATCCCTTGAGCACTATAATATTACTCATAAAGCCTAAGCATTTAAATCCAATTACGCCTCCTGCAGGATATCAAAACATTTACTCTAACCAGCAAACTTGTCGCAACACAGCTAATCAAATGGGTAAATCTACTCAAATAAAACTTCTACAAAGAAAAGAGAATAGACTTAAGACTTTTACAACAAAGCCCTAATTCGTTAACAAGTACCAAACTAAACAAAGAACATCCAAAATTATATTTAACAGAATCATCTCATAAAGAACAACACGAATTCATTTGAGCAACACACAAAATAAGATCAAAATGGTAGGATTAGAAAATGAACCTTTACAGTGGCCGAACTTCTGTAACTCAATAATCGAGCCAAAGACAAGATACACGACCAAAATCAATAACGACAACCTTAAACAAAACTAAAACGAACCAAACCCAAAAAGGAATCGCGAACGATCGAGCTAGCGAAGAGCAGAGACATAGATTACGCCCGATTGCAGTTCTTTCTCGTGGTATTTTCAGGTTGGTTTATAGCTGGTTTTGGGGCTGTTTTTAGTTGATTTTCGTGGCTGATTCTGCTGAGTTTTGGGGCTGTTTTTTAGCAGTTTCGCAGCTGGTTTTGCTGCTCTTTGGGGCTGGATTTTGGTCCCCTTTTTCAGCTCATTTTTGGTCTGAATTCGCAGCTTGTTTTGCTGCATTTTGGACTGTTTCAGGGAGTATTAGTTGCCAGCTTTCATGGCTGTTTTTTTGTTGTGATTTTCAGCTAAGTTTGGGTAGTGTTTATTGGAGGCTTTTAGAGCTACTGGTTCGCGTCTGAAATTGTGAGAAGAAGAAGAAATTAGGCTTACATGGCTTAGATGATAAAGCTCAACGAAGAAGAAGGCCCGAAAACGAGTGATTTGCGGCGCTCTTACTCTTAGTTGCTAGCTTCCCTTTTCTGTTCTAATATTTAGCTCCTAGCTGCTCTACCTTTCTATTTTCAAAAACTCTGCTCACTTATAGCCCTATAACCAAGCAGGCAGGCGAGACATCAGAGCAGTTGTAGAATAGAGATTGCAATTCTAATTTTTTATATGAAAGGGGTGGCATGTGAAACCAGCAATCCCATGTTGTGGAATAAGAGCAGTGGCACTTGCGGAAATAGGTTTTGAGGAAGGGACTGATTGAACTAAGGAACTGAACTAATGGACGAGGAGGAATAATAAGTCAATCTTGATCGGAATCGAAAGCGGAAAAACTGACCACATGATCGGCAATGGGCATAAACCTTAAAACAAGATTCACCCGTTCTTCAGTCCTCACGTAGACATGAAGGAGAGGCCCCATAGATAGGATTCAGATTTCTTAACGGGAAAGCATTTTTTGTCGGCCTATACACTGACTCTGAATCAAAGATTTACTCACTGCCAACAAAAATATACACTATTTACTAGTTTAAATCGATTTACTAAGCTAGTTAAAAGCCTTATTACTTACGCAATCCCACCAGTGTGTAATACATCCAACATTCTCAATATTAAACGCTTTTGGCAAGCCAGAGCAAGACTTCTCTGTGGGAAACCCCGGTAAAGGAGATCTGTCTAGTCAAATAGGCTTCTAATAAGAAATTAGCTCATTCATTACTTATGCAATGACTTTCTTTTTCGCAGCGTCAACGTTACCTTTATATCTCCCTCGTCTAGTCGAGATTCCCTAAGAGAAAGGGATCAAATATGTAGTTGTAGTTTCTATACGTCAATCCAATCTTGCTTCCATTCATCATCCATTCTGAGGAAAGATTCTTGAATAACAGGCTAAGAATAGTCTTATAAGTCCTTGTCCGTTATGTATGCTCCAGTAAGAAAGTTCCTTACTTCGGCTAGTAAGGATTTTCATTTTAGGCAAGCAAGCTGCAGCGCGAGTACCCTTTTTTTTACTTTTGCTGCAATTGAGGAGATTTCCATTGGACTAGTTAAAAGACTTAGATAACACACCAGGTTTACATAAGAAAAAGTTCACGTACAGAAAAGAGATTAGACTAGTCATTGCACTAGTAGCGTCTACGAGCCTCTCGCTTCGGTACCATCTCATTTTTACCAGCCGAGCTGCCCTGTTAACCTTTTGCGGCGCTTGCTTCCTAGCTATAACTCACACAGCGCAAACATAAATGAGAACTAAGCATTTTTTCGCCCCTTTTTTCTCTCGTTCTCTGTATTAGGTGCCCCCCTCTTTTTGTTATGGGTAGTGTAGTATTTATATGTGAGTGTTTCTTGGAAAGAAAGAATGGGTGAGGTTATAAGATATAAAAATGGATAAGTTTGAGGTGTCAGAAATATCCTTGTTGAGGGAATATTATAATATGCTAGCTGTGAGTGTGCACAATTATAGGGAATAAATTATATTGCATGTTGGTGAAATTTTTCAAGAAGTGGCATGAGGTAGTGTGCTTTTGAATTGTTCAGTGAGAGCATGTGAGTCCAAAAGTAGTTAACTAGGAAAGAATCTTTGGCACATGGCCACTTTTAATTGGTTCTTTCTTTTTTTGTGATTTTGATTTTCTTTTATTGATTAATAGATGAAAATAATAATACTTTTCCTACTAAACTTGAATAGCAAGATAAAATACTAATTACTCAAATTTACTTATTAAACTAATATAATTTATTTTTGAAAAATCTTTTCTTTTTTTCTAAATGAAGATAAAGCTTATATTAAAAATGTGACTCCCTTTTTTTTTCAATTTTCTTAAGTAAAATATATAAAAAGAGGAAACAAAAGCTAAAATATGTAGATTAAACTTAAAGAATATTTACATATTAAAAAATTATGAAAAATTCAAATATGGTCAAAAATTAGGTGCTCACAGCATGCCTTTCTTTGCTTCGAAACATGAAGAGTTTTCAGGCAAAGAAAAGGTGAGCTATGTGACTGATTTTTGACCAAATCATTATTCAAAAAATGAAGAAATAATAAAAAAAATGAAAAAGAGTGCAACCGAGTCCTGATTTTGGACAGCCTACATATCCTGGGTTATTAGGGAATCAGGTCACGTGTAGTTCAGGGAGAATGATGGAATGATGAGTTCGAGAGTCGAGTGAGGTTCCGTCGAGGCTCCGGTCCATGGTCTTGTTATTACATCAAAATCAAAATCAAAAGAAACTAAACAACCTATCAGCTACGAGTTACAAGATTCCTATCTATAAGTCTTCTGAAGCTTGATCTTGAGTCTTGAATAGAGAATCATGCAGACTTTTGATTTGAACCTTGATGCTTGCTAGCTGCATGTGCTAGTTCATTCTTCTACGACTTCTTCTGATAAAAACAGGAAATGCAATGCTCAAGACTCCATTCATGTCTTGAGCAGTTCACATCTTTTCAGTAACTTCTTCATTTTTTATTCACTTTTTTTTTCTTTTCTTTTCTTTATTCTGGATTGAGAGTCCTTCATTTGTCCCTCTCGAACCTTGTGCCTCGAGGTAAAACCTGTCAGACACCAAAACAAACAAACGAACGAAATTTTTCTGCCCCAGTTTTCACTAGAAAAATTTCATGAGTTATTGTAACAAAATTCTAAACTACTTCTACTTCTTTACTGAAAGCAATAAAAAGGTCAGAAATGGTGAGCCTTGAAAAGATCATGATGATTTTTTTTTTGGATGGTGTTCCTTTATTGTCAAAAAGATGTCTCAACTAAGGATGGTGTACCTTATGTTGGGCAAACGTGGCCAAAGAATGGTATACCCTGTATTGGCAATGATATCAGAGAGTGGTGTATCCGGCATTTAAGATCATCCAAAATAGGGAGTGGATACCCTATGTTGGAAAAGAAAATTAGGAAGTGGAGACCCTATGTTTAAAAGAAAATCAACTAGGGAGTGGAGACTCTATGTTCGAAAAAGAGACTAGTGAGTGGAGATTCTATGTCTAAAATAAAATCAACTAGGGAGTGGAGACTCTATGTTGGAAAACTGGACTAGGGAATTGTGTACCCTATGCTAAAACGAACCAAGAAGGATTTTTTTTTTTTAAGAAAAATCATTTTCATTTTTTTGTTGTTGAGAAAATCATTCTTTTAAACAAATTGCCCCAATGCTTATTTTCTGAGGGCATTAACAAATGACCCTCTTTATTATTTTTTTAAATGCAGACTTTTTTTTTTTAATTATCCTAGGAGAAAATTCATCAGACTACATTTTTTTATATTATCTTAGGAGAAAGATTCATCAGACTAAAATTTCTATCCTATGAGAAAATTCATCAGACTATGTTTTCTTATCTTAGGAGAAAGATTCATCAGGCTAAGATTTCTATTCTAGGAGAAAATTCATCAGACTAGGTTTTCTAATCTATTATCTTAGGAGAAAGATTCATCAGACTAAGATTTCTATCCTAGGAGAAAATTCATCAGACTAAGATTTCTATCCTATGAGAAAATTCATTAGACTAGGTTTTCTTATCTTAGGAGAAAGATTCATCAGACTAAGATTTCTATCCTAGGAGAAAATTCATCAGACTAGGTTTTATTATCTTAGGAGAAAAATTCATCAAACTAAAACGTTTATCCTAGAAGAAAGATTTATCAGACTAGTTTTTTTTTTTTTTTTAATCTTAGGAGAAAGATTCATCAGACTAAGACTTCGATCCTAGGAGAAAGTTCATCAGACTAGGTCTTTTTTTTGGTTATCTTAGGAGAAAGATTCGTTAGACTAAGATTTCTATCCTAGGAGAAAATTCATCAGACTAGTTTTTTTATCTTAGGAGAAAGATTCATCAGATTAAGATTTCTATCTTAGGAGAAAAATTCATCAGACTAGGTTAAGATTCATCATACTAAGATTTCTATTCTAGGAGAAAATTCATCAGACTAGGTTTTCTTATCTTAGGAGAAATATTCATCAGACTAAGACTTTGATCCTAGGAAAAAGTTCACCGTACTAGGTTTTGTTTTTCTAGCTTAGGAGAAAGATTCATCAGACTAAGATTTTTATCCTAGGAGAAAATTCATCAGACTAGGTTTTCTATCTTAGGAGAAAGATTCATCAGACTAAGACGTTTATCCTAGGAGAAAGATTCATCAGACTAGAATTTTTTTTTTTTGGTTTTCTTAGGAGAAAGATTCATCAGACTAAGACTTCTATCCTAGGAGAAAATTCATCAGACTAGGTTTTCAATCTTAGGAGAAAGATTCATCAGACTAAGACGTTTATCTTAGGAGAAAGATTCATCATACTAGATTTTTTTTTTGTTATCTTAGGAGAAAATTTCATCAGACTAAGACGTCTATCCTAGGAGAAAATTCATCAGACTAGAGATTCTTATCTTAGAAGGAAGATTCATCAGACTAAGACGTTTATCCTAGGAGAAAGATTCATCATACTAGGTTTTTTTACCTTAGGAAAAAGATTCACCAGACTAAGATTTTTGTTGGGAGGAAAATCCATCAGACTATGATGTATTACCCTAAGAGGAAAAATGTGAAGAGCAATGGCAAGATTTTATGCACACTAGCAAGACAAATAAAGTGCAAAGATTGGAGAAACTTTCCTTTGTCGGCTCTTCTCTTCTCTTCTTTTTCTCTTTTTTTTTCTTTTTTTTAACCACTTTCCTTGCACTGCTTTTTTCCTGTTTCAAACAAAAAAAATTTGTCAGTTTTGAAAGTGGTGGTCGGTTTGTGGCCTTGAGTCTTGGGCAGCTTGGCATTGTGATCATTCAGCCTTTGGAGGACCGACTGCATTGCTAGTTGGTTGCACTGCTGGAAGACTCTGTTGTTTCTTTCAAGGGACCTTTACTTTCTGTATCAACCCTGATTGTTTCGCTCCCAGTGCCATTTGTGTTTTGTGGCTCAATCAGCCTTATGTCAAAAAAGAGATTTCTTTTCTTGGATAACCTTTTCAGATATCTTGAATGGTTTTTTCTTTTGGAGCAATTTGTCTCTCAGAGAGAATCACAACTGGTAAGTGCATTTTGCATGATGTGCACACTTCGTAGTCCTTGTTCGGTACTACAAAAAATCCCTGATTAACCTTGATGTCATCTTTGCTTGCTTTAGCCGAGTAGGCTAACAAGAGTCTTTTGGGGGGAGCCTTTGCATGAATCCTTAAGGTATGTTGACTGTAACACATGAGTGCGCTGACCAAATTTACTTTGTGCAACTGAAAAGCTGGTAGCAGATTTTGAAATCTTTTCTTGCTTGTTTTGACAAGGATTGACTCAGAGTGAAGGACACAACGATACAAAGAAACAATATTAACAAGAAATGCCTGGGAAGGACAGAAGGAAGATTTATTTTCAATAACTAGCCTTAATGATCATGACATGTATTTTGGACTTAACGGTTTGATCTATCAAACTGATCAGATCTTCCCTTTTACCATTCTTATAAACTTTGAAGTCGGGCTTGTTCGTGCCAATCCTTTGCATCAGCTTCATGACTCACTTTCAACTAGTGGTGCCCCGAGGGATTTTCACCAACAAGTCACTCTCATTTATTTATCTCTACTTACCGTCGTCTTACAGTGCCCGTGAAGGTTTTCACTGGTAAGGCTCTCTCTCTTTTTTTCTTTTTCTTTTTCTTTCCTCTTTTTTTTTTTTTTTGCTTTCTTTTGTGAGCAACTTGACAGTGTTCTATGTCGTGTGACAACTGTTGCTCATTGCATGCATCTCTTGGCATTCTTGAAAGCTGATCAGGAGATCTTTATTTGGAAGGTTTTTGGATAGGGTTGGAAAGAAGGGACGGCATAAGGCTCAAAGAAGACTAAAAAATGAGGGGGTTGTAGACGTACAGCTCTTGAAAGCGACTCTTTCAAAAGTGAAATAAAATCTTTGTCCCAGTTTCAGTTACTGGGATTTTTGCATCTTTTTTTTTTCTTTTTTTTCTTCTTATTTGGTTGGACCGAACCATGTAAGGCTTCCCTACATATCCTTTTTTTTTAAGGAATCAGGTCGAATGTAGTTCAAACATCTAACCTAACTAAATTTTTTTCATCTTTCTTCCTTTTTTTTTTCAAAACAAGATGCCCCAACTTCTATTTTCTGGGGCATGGAACTTTGACTATTCTTTTCTTCTTCTTTTTTTCACTTGAACTTTCTAAGAGTTGCCCTAGTTTGTACCCTTGGTGCATGGACTTTTCTTTTCATTTCATCATTTTTTTTCATTTCCTTTTTTTTTTAGACTTTTAACTCGAAACTTGATTCCAAAAGAGGATGGTCAAAGAAAATAACACAATCTCAAAAGGGGTAACAAAGGGTATAAAGTGTTTGGATAGCAGAAAAAGGGCCTCCCAGCCTCAAGAACGCCAAACATAGTATCCTTTACAGCATTGATGAACATGTCTATCTTCTTGGTGTGTCGTGGTCAAAAGACACTTTCCTTCCATTAATGTCAAACTTTCCACTAAACTTCAATTGATTCTTCCTCAAACCCGATCTTCACAATGATTTGAAGGTAAAGATCATTAACCTCCACGGGTATGACTATTCTAGTTCCATGTGAATTTTACTCAAGCTTAATTCCAAAGTGTTTCGACTCTTTATTCAACCTCAAAATGTCTTTTTCTCAGTTATCCAGTTCAAGACTAAATTAGTTTTCTAGGATCTGGCCAAAAATTCTACATGCATGTCATGTCACTAAAACTAGCGGCGAAAGAATTAAGTATAGAATGACAAAAAGGGACAAACAGATTCATAAATAAAGGATAGAAGGATTTGACAATAAGACAAACAAACTGAAATCTGGGTTACAATCCTGGATAACCCAGATAACAGAAAAGATGACAAAAAAAGCTACCAAGACTCCTCCCTGTCTAAAAGATGAGTGACTGTCCAGTTGCTAAGCGACATCTTAGTCATAAATTTGCACATCAGCACTATTACGGCATTCGGTCCTTTTTATTGCTTTTGCTTCAACACTCAAATTTTGATTGTTTGATCAAACCGTTCCAATATTGACTATTGGATTTCAGGACTTACGGCATGAGAGATTTCATAGCAACTAATTTCCCAAAGGACTTGAAAGAATTTTCATGTCTCCCCATCATCAAACCATCCCGAGCAGCGCACGTCCTATTGCTTAAACCTGGTAAAGTCAACCAACATTTGCCTCCCATTTTACTGCCAACTTGTCCACTTGCCTTTCCGTGACCTTAGTTGGATCAACAATAGTGGTACTTGTTTCTTTAGTAGAGAAGATGCTTTTATTTTTACGGGATCTTGAATTATTTTTGTGACTCGCCATTGCAAACCAACAAATCGACCACCTTTAACCAGGTTTTATTTCAAAACAACAAGCATGTTAGAATGAACACTCTCTCTTTTTTTCTTTTTTCTCTTTCCTTTCTTTTTTTCCTTTCTTTCTCTCTTTTTTTTTTGTTGTTTTTTTTTTTAAACCATTCGATAGAACATGATGTGGGTTGCCTACGTATCATGTGGGAACATGAATCAGATCTTGCGTAATTCGGGAGGATTAGGAATAGAGTAAATAAACTAACTCTTTTTTTGTATTTTTTATTTATTTATGGAAATCAGACCATGAAAGCTCTTAACAACGAAAATATTTTTGGATTTCGTTTCTTTTTTGTTTTGGGAAATTTCGAAAGGAAGACTTCTAAAGGAGAAAGAAAATATTTTTTGATTTTTAAATTTGATGTCTCAAAGAATAAATTCTAAAGAAGGAATTAAAGAAAAATATTTTTGAATTTTTGAAAATTGAGGGCCGGAAACGATGAGGTTTGCCTACATATCTCACATCCAGTGAGAATCCGACTCGAGTAGTTCGGTCAGAAGTGGGGAATATTTCAAAATCTCAGTCTATTTTTAACCCCTTTTGAGTAAAATTTTCACACAGTTCGATTTTTAAACACAGGGATTTTATGAGAACAGAGTGAATTTCACTCTTATTTTTCATCTTGGTTTTTCATGATTTTTTTTTCTATTCTAGAAGTTGGTCAACATGCAAGCCAAAACAAACATATGCACAAGTAGCACGTAAAATGCATTAGGATGGTCTTTTAATTTGGGTACATCTGTCCTAGACGGACCTAACCTCTATGCTGAGTCCCCAAAGTCAAATGCACGTGATGCAGACAAACGTTCCTACTAGGGATCCGGCAGGAGGCTATGTTATTCTAGGTTTGAATCCTAAGGTGTGTTGTTTTAGACCTGGCTTACCCGAGCGGACAACTCGAGCCGAGGGGAGCAACGTATCGGGAACCAAAAGGCCATCCTACTGTGTAACTGATCAGATCCTCGTTCTAAAATTAAGGATATGACATTCTAACAGAAAAGAAGTCATGCCAACGTGCACTTTCCAGAAGATTTAGAAGACTCAGAAAGGAGAAGGGTGCCGTAACAATTTTATATACAGTTCAAACTATATCAAAGCGGTAAAATGCGGCAATTAGCACATCAGGTTCAAACAAGTAATATCAAACAATCACAAATAGCCAAGTATAACAGTCATTCTAAGCTCGAATCTGAACCCTAAATTAGAAGTTCTGAGTTCGTTTCCCCAGTAGAGTCTCCGGAGCTATCATACCTCTTTTTTCCCGAAGGAATAGGGGAGATTTTCCAATTAAAGTGACATTATTCGAAATGAGATTATTTATTTAATTTAGAGTCGCCACTTGGAATAATTATTATGGTGTCCCAAGTCACCGGTTTATTTTAAATCCCAAATCGCGGAAATTAACTCTATTTTTATGGTCCGCGAACATAAAAGATGGGGTAAGGAATTCTGTTAATTCGGGAGAAGGTGTGAGGCACCCTCGAGTTCCGTGATTTTTGCACGGTCACTTAATAATTAATACTAGGTCTAATTATATGATCTATTACATGTTTAAAACCTTTTATGTTTTACAGCTCATAGTTATTTATTTAACCGCTTTTAGTATTTATGGAATTTATTTGAACAAGTCGCAATGTCGCGCACTCGTTGTTTTTGTACATATTGTGAATCGCGTCACGTGAAAAACACCCGCGACTTACAACATGGTTATTATTATTATTTGAAATTATGGTCAAGTCGCGTGAAACGCACACTCAAATTGGGGTTTACTTATCATGACTATGCCACAGAAATTATATCCATAATCACAATAATTTATTGATAAACGCGCCTAAAACAAACTACAAGTGCTCATAAGTTGTTCATTTACTAATGTTGAGATTATTGTGAAGATCCAAAATTGTGGAATGATTGTCTGGAAAAATGTGCACTTTATTATTAGCTAATGGGCCAAGATATGAAGGTGATTGGGATTATCCAATATGAAAGAAATGAGCCTGCTTGTGCTTATTTTATTTAAGGAGATGGGCCAGGCATAATTCTTTTGCGCCAAATTCTCTATTCATCAAGAATTTTATCCAGCAACCCCCATTACTAAACTAACTTAGGCCCAAAATCCCTTGAACACTATAATATTATTCATATAGCCTAAGCATTTAAATCCAATTAAACCTACTGCAGGATATCAAAACATTTACTCTAACCAGCAAACTTGTCGCAACATGATTTCAGACTAAAAATATTCAAGCTAATCAAAAGGGTAAATTTGTTCAAATAAAACTTCTACAAAGAAAAGAGATTAGACTTAAGACCTTTACAATAAAGCACTAATTCGTTAACATTTATTAAACAAAACAAAGAACACCCAAAATTATATTTAACAGAATCATCTCAAGAAGAACAACACGAATTCATTTGAGCAACACACAAAATAAGATCAAAATGGTAGGATTATAAAATGAACCTGTACATTGGCCGAATTTCTGTAACTCAATAATCGAGCCAAAGACAAGAACCACGACCAAAATCAATAACGACGACCTCAAATAAAACTAAAACGAACCAAACCCAAAAAGGAATCGCGAACGATCGATCTAGCGAAGAGCAAAGGCATAGATTACGCCCGATTGCAGTTCTTTCTCGTGGTATTTTCAAGTTGGTTTATAGCTGGTTTTTGGTTGATTTTTGTGGTTGATTTTGCTGAGTTTTGGGGCTATTTTTTTAGCAGTTTCGCAGCTGGTTTTGCTGCTCTTTAGAGCTGGATTTTGGTTCCCTTTTTCAGCTCATATTTTGTCTGAATTTGCAGCTTGTTTTGCTGCGTTTTGGACTGTTTCAGGGAGCTTTAGTGGCCAGCTTTCATGACTTTTTCTTTTTGTTGTGATTTTCAGCCAAGTTTGGGTAGTGTTTAGAGGTTTTGGAGGCTTTCAGAGGTACTGGTTCGCGTCTGAAATTGTGAGAAGAAGAAGAGCTTAGGCTTACACGGCTTAGATGATAAAGCTCAACGAAGAAGAAGGCCGAAAAATGGGTGATTTGCGGCGCTCTTACTCTTAGTTGCTAGCTTCCCTTTTCTGATTTTTCGCTCCTTTTTTTTCTCGTTCACTGTATTAAGTGTCCCCCTCTTTTTGTTATGGGTAGTGTACTATTTATATGTGAGTGTTTCTTGGAAAGAAAGAATGGGTGAGGTTATGAGGTATAAAAATGGATTAGTTTGAGGTGTCAGAAATATCCTTGTTGAGGGAATATTGTAATATGCTAGTTGTGAGTGCACAATTATAGGGAATAAATTAAATTGCAAGTTGGTGAAATTTTTCAAGAAGTGGCCTGAGGTAGTGCGCTTGTGAATTGTTGATTGAGAGCATGTGAGTCCAAAAGTAGTTAATTAGGAAAGAATCTTTGGCACATGGCCACTTTTAATTGGTTCTTTCTTCTTTTGTGATTTTGATTTTTTTTATTGATTAATAGATGAAAATAAAAATACTACTCCTACTAAACTTGAATAGAAAGATAAAATACTAATCACTCAAAATTTACTTATTAAAAGTAATATAATATTTTTTTGGAAAACATTTTCTTTCTTTCTAAATGAAGATAAAGCTTATATTAAAAATGTGACTCTTTTTTTATTGTTTTCAATTTTCTTAAGTAAAATATATAAAAAGAGGAAACAAAAGCTAAAATGTGTAGATTAAATTTAAAGAATATTTACATACTAAAAAGTTGTGAAAAATTTAAATATGGTCAAAAGTTAGATGCTCACAAAGTCCAAGAAAGGGTCGTATGTGAAAGGTGTTGAGATTGATAGAGAGAAGAGTGTTGAGAAGGAGTCTGGGGAGAAAGCGATCTGGTAGGAAGGAGAAAAGTGTTGAGAAGAAGAAATCTCAGAAAAGAAAGGCAAGTGATAATGAGGAACCTGGTTCCTCCAAGAAAGCCAGAATGGAAGTATCTAAAGTTGACAGAAGTGAAAAGCTGAAGAAGCAAAAAGTGTCGTGGGGCAGAGTGTTTGATGTTGACATTCTTGACATGTCAGGCATGAGACAGCCGGTTGAAATTTGTGAGTTTCAGAAGTGGACTCATCTCTTTACTATTCAGAGTTCCAAAGTCTATGAAGAGCAAGTTTGCAGTTTCTACGCGGATCTGTTCACTGTGGAAGATGACAATATCTGCCTAAAGGTCAATGGAATGTATTTTGTGATGGATGAAATCGTACTGGGAGTATCTTGGATGTGCCTACTGAGGGGCTCTCCTCTGCTGAAGGGACATGTTCCTCCGATTTTAGGAAGGTCATTCTAAAGCCTCAGGCTGTTCAAAGAGGCAACGAGTGAACAAGAAGGCCTTGCTTCTAGAATACCAGCTCATGTTTGAGATGGTGAACAAGATCCTACTCCCTCGCGCGGAAAGACGTTCAGTTACATCAATAGCGGACTTGTTCCTCCTGGAGGCATTGGATGGATACACTACTATCAACCTGCCTAGAATCATGATTGAACATATGAAAAAGGTGGCAGACTTCAAGGATGAGAACCATGATTTGCCTTATGGGTTCCTGCTCACCAGATTGTTTGAATATTTCAAAGTCCCCTTGGGGAGAGCAATTGTTGGAACTCGAAAAAAAACGTTCTCAATGACTACCTTGGAGGAGTGTGAGTCTATCGACAAGAAGGGGGAGTCGGCAACAACTCTACGATTTCTCAGTTGATTGATGCTCAGACTGCTACTAACGAGGAAATAAGGAGGTTGAAGGCTAGGAATACCATTCTTGAGGGAAGCTCAGTCAAGCCAAAGAGGGACCTAGTGCTAGCAATGCATAGGGTGCAGAGGTTGCCCGATTGACGGCTGAAAAAGCAGACCTGAGGAAATAGGTTGAGAACCTGAAAGAGTAGCTGATAAATAAGCAGTGGTCTGCAAATTCTCGAGTGGATGTTCTTCTCAAAGACCTTTCCCCTTTATCCTCCCTCCCTCTTCCAATGCCCCTTAAACAATCCCCTTGTGAGTGTCTAGTTTATCAGTGCATGTCTTAGTCCCGGTGACCTGTTTGGGGTTGTTGTTCTGATGGCCGTAGTACTTTAAGTTTGTTTATTTTGTGCATGTTTTGTAACAATGGTACTATTACCTATTTTTTTCTTCTCTATTCAATTAATGAGCATCTCAATCCTTTACTATGCATGTTATACTCTTGTATTTTTGGCTATGTTATGTGCTCACAAGTGGCATGAGTTAACTTTGCTGGACTTCTTTTTGCATTTACTTGAATAAATTCTTTTTATGATGCCAAAAGAGGGAAGAAACATTGAAGGGGAGAAACAGGTTCTCAGGGGGGATATGACTAATTTGCAGGGGGAATCATATGGAGATCTGGTTCTCAGGGGAAACTTCAAATCTAAGTTTGTCATCATCAAAAAGGAAAAAATTGATAAGTATGTGCCTTTTTATTTTGATGATTTAACAAACTTCATATGAGAACCAGATAAGGAACCTGATACAAAGCCTCAAAGTGCTCGGAACAACAAGTCACATGTTTAGCACAAGTTCTAATGATATCAGTCAAGGAAAGGGTAGAGGGAACAGATGATTATCAGTTCTTCCGGTCACAATACAAGTCAACTCTTTATATCTATTAAAGCTGTTGCACTGTTGCACTGCACACGCAACAATGCAACTGTCACTTTTGAAGCATGCTGTGTACTGGATACTTGCTTACATCATCCTAGTGACTTCATTATATATTACCAACATGAGTCAAGGAATTTCACACACTTAGAAACCCTAAAATATTAATTCTCTCTCAAGTGTGCAGGCGCCTTCATTCACTCCAACGCTTGAAGAACAAAGTAGCAACAGAACAAAGGACCATATCATAGCGCTGAGTTCATCGTGTGTCCTTAGTATTGTTGTATCTTTGTTAATGTTATTCATTTGTAATTCCTACTCAGCTTAGTTAGAAGCATCTCGTAGGATATCTTTGTAAATAAATCTTGTGTTTGTGTTTGACTAGAGTTAGTCAAAGTGGTGAGCTTTGTAATAAAGTTATTACAAAGAGGCTTGCAATAGAGTTATTGAAAGTAGGTGGGGATTAAGATTTTAATTCCTAGGTTACAATAAGTTGTAGTATAAAGTTTCTCGGTCAGTAAAGTTGAAATCCTACAAGTGTAGGTCGTGATTTTTAATCCAGTGAGCTGAGAGTTTTTCACGTAAAATGCTGTTGTTTTATTTACTTACCGCTATGTGTGTGTTATGTGGGAACTGATAAAGAACCAGGTTCTCTATACAGTTTGATGGACTCTTAGTTTACATCATGGGGCTAACGCCCCATGCGTCGGGGCTTACGCCTAGCCTCATGATAGGTAAAACGGGTACAACAGTATATATTTTCTTGATGTTTTAACAAAAATATCAAGCATAACAAATACCTTGGATGATGTAGGGTCATTTTATAGGTAGTTTGGAAGAATCTAGTTCTAAACAATAACAACATTTCATTTGGGGAGCAAGCTCTAGGTCAATTTAACTAATTATGCTCGTGTGGAGGCTACTCTCAGGCCTGTGAAGTACATACAAATGAGCATCATAATTTGGCGTGATAGCCTTTGTCTGAGGAGCAAAATGTTGAGGTAGGGTGCTTGTGGTGTTGTATTGTCAGGGACTCAGGAGCAGAGCTAGAATTATAGTTACTAGTTACGACAAAATTCATTAGTTTTGGACAAAATTCTATATTTATGAAAAGAAATTCACTTAATATGTAAAAATAAGTATTCAAAACTCGATAAGCTACAATTTCTGAAATTCAAAACTTATAAATTATAAATTTTGGATTCGCATTTATGTATATGTAACTGTATAACAGCAATTTCATATAGCATCACGAAATAAATTTTGTTGAAAGAGACGGTGCAACAAGAAATGGGGTCGGCTCCACCCTTATCAGTAGTAAGGCTTGTGCCTTAGGCTCCCAAATTTGAGAGCCCAATTTTTTAAATATAATAAATTTATAGGTATTTAAAAATAATATGTAGTACTTCTAATACAAAAATATAATTTTTCATATAAAAGGAATGAAGTTTTTTCTAGATATATAAATAAAGTAGTAACATTTTTTTTCTTGAAATAAAGTAATAATTTGACTTACTTAAAAATGGGTACATGAATAGTTTTTTCGGAGTTGATTTAACAATTTCATTTTACTCTTACATTAGATAACGTGTAAAAATTTTTACTCCCCCTTCCTTAGTTTGTCCAAGTCAATCTTTCTTTTCCCCGATCTCTTCATATTTCAGAAATTCCTATATAATTTTTGTCTTTCTCTTTCATATTCTTACTCACCTTTTTTTTCCCCAAGATTTCATTAGTTCAAATGTTCAACAGTATTTTAAGCTTTCAATAGTTCAATACTTCTATTGCTCTATAAAATCTTACCTAAAATCAAAAAATCTCAAGAAAAAAATTAAATGAGTTGGATATATTATCAATTGAAAATGAATAATTAGAGAAAATCGATTATAAAAAAAAATTAATAACAATTTTGTATCTCAAAAAATTAAAAAAAAAAAAAAATATATATATATATATATATATATATATATATATATTTAAAAACCCCGCATGTGCTTGAGTTGTCCCATACAAGAAGCTATCACAATGTATGTCATGGGCGGCTTTCCAGCCTCGCCCCATGACCCCTTGGACGCGCCCCGTGGCGTCCTAGCAAGCCTCTCAAAGCCTAGCGCCACGGTCGACCCCGTGGTCTTGGCCGCGCCAAGTGACAAGCGCGCAAGTGCCTCTGTCGCCCCACCAACACTCCTTGCCGGCGCCCAGCGGCTTGCGAGTGTCAACAATGCTGCGCGCGCAGACAATGCCGCACAGACAAGCGATGCCGCGCGCACAGCCAAGCCCGCGCGCATCCATCATGATCCAAGCACAAGTGCCAGCGCCCCGGCGCGGGCCATCATCAATAGTGCCGCGCGCGCAGACAGCAACACGCGCGCAGACCCTGATCCTCAAGACAAAGTTGCTGCCATTGGACTTAGTTATTCTACATCATAGAAGACTAAGTTCCTTTCATTGTAAATATAGAATAGGTTTACTTGTTTTATGTTCATTGTGCTCCTCGAGCTCATTTAGGTCTACTCTTGTAATTTTGGTTTACTTATTTTAAGCATTATTAGGGGGTATCAGCATTCAAACATTTTCAGCAAGCATTCAATTCTCTGTACTGGTGTCTCGCCCCCTCGACACCGCATTAGCTTTGTAATAGCTTTCAGCATTTTCAATGCAATCATCAAAAATCCAACCAAAGCTTCCGCTGCTCTCAATTTTCTTGTTGCCTACGAAATTGGTTTTCCCGCACGGCACTGACAATCTAGTCTAGCGTGCCGAGGGGATCTCAGTTGGCGGACGGCAATCGTATTGACATCGATTGCCTAACCTTACGCTACCCTTCCAAAGCATCTCAGGAAGGCGTCGCGTAACATGTAGCATGTCGACACAATCAACAAATATTTACAAATTACATAACTTTCATTCCGTTTCCTAGCTCTGTTTAATTATAATCGGAGGCCCAATAACAGTGCGAACTGGCCCAACCCAATCACCTTTGTATTTTTGAACTGTAGTAAAATGTGAAATTAGTAATTCGCCACTTCACATTATGCTCGAAATGGTTTCCCTGTTGGAACCCATAGCTCAGCCACTACCATTACAGCCACCGTATGAGTCCCTTGAATTCAGAGCTTCTAAGATTTCCTTTCAAAAATCAAAACCAACTCGGCAACGTGATTTTCCACAACCCATCTCGACGAGCCGGGCCCATTTCTCTCCTTTGGACGACCTCGTAAATTCGAGCACCTATGCTTCAGTGCTTGAGTCCTGCAAATGTCCCAGGCTGGGTAAACAAGTCCATGCGCAAGCGCTCAAAAATGGGTTTCACGGTTACGAGTTTGTCGAAACTAAGTTGCTTCAGATGTACGGAAAATGTGGTTGTTTTAATGATGCAGTTCTCTTATTCGACAAAATGCGTGCAAGAAACTTGTATTCGTGGACAGCTGTTCTTAATGTCTATATAAGTAATGAGCTTTTCGAGGAAGCTTTTGAGTGTTTTCAACAGGTTCTATTTGAGGGTTTTGATTTGGAGTTTTTCTTGTTTCCGGTGGTACTGAAGATTTGCTGCGGTTATGGTGGCATTGAATTGGGGAAGCAATTACATGGCACGGTGATAAAATATGGATTTGCATCCAACATTTACGTGGGAAATGCTTTGATTGATATGTATGGCAAATGTGGGAGTTTAGAGGATGCAAAAAAGTTTTTGAGTAACATGTCAGAGAGGGATTGTGTTTCTTGGAATTCAGTCATTACTGCTTTTGCTGCCAATGGAAACTTAATTGAAGCACTAGAAGTTTTGGAAAAAATGTCTGCTGAGGACCATTTAACTCCAAATTTTATTTCTTGGAGTGCTTTGGTAGGTGGATTTTCACAGAATGGATACGACGAAGAGGCCATTGAAATGCTCTACAAAATGCAAGCTGTTGGGTTCCAACCAAATGCCCAAACATTGGCAAGTATACTTCCTGCTTGTGGTAGATTGCAAATGCTATATTTGGGGAAAGAAATTCATGGATATCTGACCAGACATCAGTTGATGTCTAGTTCTTTCGTTGTTAATGGCTTAATTGATGTGTACAGGAGGTGTGGGGATATGGAAAATGCGTTCAGAGTATTCTCAATGTTCTCGACTAAAAATGATGTTTCTTACAACACCATGTTAGTGGGATACTTTGAGAATGGAGAAATTTCAAAGGCTCAAGAGCTGTTTTATCAAATGCAACGCGAAGGCAAATGGAAAGATATAATATCATGGAATTCAATGATTTCAGGATATGTAAACAACTTTATGTTCAATGAAGCTTTGAATACGTTTAACAAGGTGATGTGGAATGAGGAAATTGAAGCAGATACTTTCACCCTTGGTAGTGCTCTTGCTGCTTGTGCCGATATGGGTTTGTTACAACGTGGGAAGGAGATACACTCCTGTGCCATTGTTAGGGGTCTGCAAACAGATGCTTTTGTTGGTGGGGCACTTGTAGGAATGTATAGCAAATGCTTGGATGTGAGTGCAGCTCAAAAAGCTTTTGATAAGGTGAATGAGAGGGATATACCAACATGGAATGCATTGATATCTAGCTATGCTCGTTCTGGTGAAATGTTTAGTGTCGAATGCACTCTTGAGAAGATGAAGGCAGATGGATTTGATCCAAATATTTACACATGGAATGGTATTATTGCTGGCCATGTTGAGAATGCCCGTAATGAGTCAGCTTTGCAGTTGTTTTTGGACATCCAATCCTCAGGTTTGAGGCCTGATATTTACACGATTGGAACAGTATTACCAGCCTGCTCAAGGTTAGCGACTCTTGACCGAGGAAAGCAGATTCATGCATATGCAGTTAGGTGTGGATATGACTCAGACACCCACATAGGATCAGCTCTCGTGGACATGTATGCAAAATGTGGATGTGTCAAGCATGCTAAAATGGCTTACAATAACATTAAAAAGTATAACGTGGTCACAGAGAATGCAATGCTAACCGCATATGCTATGCACGGATATGGGGAGGAAGGAATTGATTTCTTCCGCAGAATGCTGGAGAATGGATTTATACCAGACGACATAACCTTCTTGTCAGCTCTTTCATCGTGTGTCCATGCAGGATTATTAGAGACCGGACTGGAATTCTTCAACCTGATGGGATCTTACAATGCAAAACCAACATTAAAACACTACACATGTATGGTTGATCTTTTAAGTCGAACAGGTAAGCTTAATGAAGCATTGAAGGTCATTAAAAAGATGCCTTTGGACCCTGATACAGTGATCTGGGGTGCCTTGCTTGGAGGCTGTGTTATTCATGGGAATCTTGAGGTTGGTGAAATAGCAGCAAACAAGCTCATCGACCTAGAACCAGGAAACACTGGGAATCATGTCATGTTAGCAAATTTATATGCTTCTGCTGGAAGATGGGGTGATCTTACCAAAACAAGACAACTAATCCATGAGAGGAAAATGCACAAAAGTCCTGGATGTAGTTGGATTGAAGATAAAGGAGAAATACACGTATTTGTAGCATATGATACATCCCATCAAAGAACAGATGAGATTTATCAAACACTAAATATATTGACAACACAAATAAAAGTAGAACATTAGAGTGCATTGTACTTCTGTATAGAACAAATAATTTAGAAAACTTCACATTGTAAGATATTAATGCCACCAGAAATTAACTGATTTCCTCTTTGTGGCTTCTGCATAGCCTATTAGTCGACCCTTGTTACAAGGTTAGACTGTTGGTGAAATTGCTACTTCTCTGAAGCTTCTGCTCATTACATAACGACAAAAGATGCTGAAAGCCTGACTCCTCAATAAAGGTCTATGGACTCCAGTACTCTACGAGCTTGAATGTGCAAAGCTGTCAATCTCTGTTCTGGATCAAGTGTTGAACCAAATTGACTAGCTGCCCATATCAATGATGCAGATTTCTCACCTAGAAACCGCCTTATGTCTTCATGAATTGTCGCCATGGGAGGCCTCTCCCTCCCGTTTACATGTCCAATCAGAAGCAGTAGAAATTCTCCACACTTGAGCCTGGTGATATCAAATTTGTCAGAACCATGCAAGCAAATTGGCGAAGAGAATTCTTGGATTTACATTGGACAGTGTGTTTCATGGTCTGCTTTATCTTTTCTCGACCGAAATGGAACTATAGCATTTTCCTATGTGTCAAAGGCCACCACAAAATTTTCTCTAATCTACCCAAGAGAGAGAGAGAGAGGGAGAGAGAGAGAAAGAGAGAGAGATGGGGGTGGGTGGACTCCGCCCAAAATTTATGAGGAGAGAAGGAAAGGTACTCCACACCAGAACTAGCATGCAGGATGATCTTGGAGGAAAAGAACGTCATGCACATTGCAATTTGAAAGAGACTTCACGTTGTAATTTAGAAAACTGAGTTTGAAGACATGAAATACCTCAAATTTTCATCTACTTGTTTGTCTCTAATCAGTATAGCGACGTCTTCAATGCCATTGCAAGCCTCGAAATCCTAGTACATCACCAGTCAATGTGGATAAAATCATGGGCTTATTACTAAAGTAAGGAACCAGTAACATAGTACACATCATGTAACGTTAAAATAGATATGGAACTGCTTAATTTCTTGAACTAAACCTATTTATTTAAAACCAGATTTATCTTTTATCTTGCATCCTTCAGTTAAATGAGGAACATATCTAGATACAGTCACTTTGTAAATTCTTTTTTGGATGATTTCATCAATAACTGAATATAGGAAATATTTACGTCCAATCTCCTTCCAAATGAATACTACAGGAAAATAGAACTGGTTCTATATCACTTCTGTCAAAAGTAAGTCAAAAGAAAAGATATCTACCGCCTGATTGGCAGATGAATCCAGCATTATAGCAATCAAAGCATCCAAACATGCACCTTGTCCCAGTACTCCTCGGATTGATAGTATGTTCATCAAAACCTGCTTTTTTGTATTATGAAGTAAGGGTGTTTTCATTAATAAGGCATCAAGCTTATGCAAATAAGCAGAAAAGATGTGCAAAAGTTAGCTGCTTCAAAACATGAGTACAAAAAACCTATGCTATGACCAGGGAGCTAACAAAATCCAAAAGGTCATCAGGACTATTAACAGGGGTTAGATTGTTCCAGGAAAAAAGACTAACTAAACATCTAGTTTTGAGGGTGAACATAGGAGTTGAGATTCCATCAAAACCTGCTTATTTCCAAGAAGTTAAACCTATCATCATCTTGAAGTGCCTATTTTCATGAAAGCATAAACTTTGAGCGCGTAAATGATCTCACAAAGGTAATGAAAAGAGAAAGCTAGACCTCTTTTCCAACTACAAAAAGTAGCTATAAAATTGACATGGCAAGCAGAAAATTTCAGATTCATTTGAAGATTATAGTTTCCAATTTTCTGAGCCATGACTAGAAGGAGAAAGTCATCAGATCAAATTCTCTGAAAAGGCATAATAAAATAGGGAACTTTACCGGGATTGCCTTGTGTTGATGGGCCAAAACATTACTCTCGCGATGAAGCAGACAACAACCTTCCAGAACTCTAAGCGCTAGGGCAACTTCAGAATCAGTTGAAGGGCTGGTTATTTCCATAGGTTCCACAGTAAATATGTGGTCTAGACTGGTTACACTCTGGTCCTCTATATCCCTCAAGGAATGTTTGAAAAGAACTGGAACCACTGTTGCATATGTCATGGTTAACAGCCTGGTCCATTTTCCAAATTAAACAAAGTAATATTGAAATGCAAATTTTTATTATCCCTGTATACACCAGCATCAAAATAATGATAGTAAGAATTATACTACTGAATCTGAAAGTTTCAATCATTTAGCAGAAACTGGATGATTTACCCCTAAAATCACAGGATAAACATCATAGGAGAATATAAATGAACATAAAAGGCAGTGGCGTCACTGCCCCTAAAATTCCAAGATTAATAAGTTGTTGCTGCATTTCACAAGTAGTGTGGCTTCGTCTGAGTTCATCTGAAGTTTCACTTTTTTTTACTGTGAAAAAGTCAGAAAAGACAACTTGGTTTGACTTGTTTTCACTGGAAATTAAACTGTAAATATACAGGCTAGCTTGACATGCAAATACCAATTTTAACATAAAAGAGAAAAAGAATTTCATAATAATAAACCATAACTCCTTCTAATTCCTATTAAACTTCAGAACATATTGTAAATTCGACGAGTCAATCAGAAACTGATAATCACAGTTCACCATGTTATAAGTTTAAATACGTACACCTAAATTTCTCATCAATGCTGAACTAGCTTTTCAACTCGAGAAGATATCAAACACTCTTTTGTAACCTGCTGATACAGTTGTGCGAACAATCATACAAAAAGATTGAAGCTAAAACGAACTGATTATGAGGATAATACCGTCTGAAAGCTTTAGCTATGACACAAAACATTGTCGTAAGAAAATGAAATTCAGCTTAAATTTAATGAATTTTGACAATCTTCTAATGAAGCTGACACAAAATGTACCCGAGCTGCCCCCAAACCGAAGCCATATTCAATTCCACAAGACCTCATCTGAGGTATAAATGGTTTTCAAACTAGTAAAACTTCTTTTTTTCCTAAATTCCTTGTAGCACATTTGACAGAAGATGAACCTCAATTTCATTTCCCCTATTTCCGATAAATGTCATTATCAGAATTTCCACATTCACAACTGCCCTAAGGTCAAGTGATATAACCAACTTCCCACGTCAAACTTTCGGTTAACCAATGGGAGATAAACAGTCAGTTATATTTCCATAAATTGCTGCGACTGAACATAAAGAAAACGAAAAATCATTAATCGGAGAAACCCTAGGGGTACAGAGAATGGAGGAAACCTTGAAGATCGGGAATGGATTGGCTGTGACAGAAGAGGTTGATGGTAGTGTCGGACTCGGCAACGGATCGAAGAAACTTGAGGATGACGCGGAGGCCACGAATGCGGAGGAAGGAGAACTCGGCACGTGCATCACTGAGTCCTGTGCGCAGTGCGAGTGTCACCTCCCTGTATACTCTCTGCCTTTCAAGCGAACTGATTAGCTCCGTCACCGCTGACGGCGGCAATTCCGTCTGAGATTCTGAGTTCGAATCTTTGCTCCAAAACGGTGCTTTCAGATACATCCCTTCGCTCCTCTGTTTTAGCCGTCGTCCAGCTCTGTTCAAGGATACAAGTTGAGTTTTCGCCGTCTCTTTTCTCGTTTTTTCCCTTTCTTTTGGCGGAAAAACTAAAAAAAGAAAAAAAAGAAAAGAAAAAGTTATGTAGAGCCGAGTTTATTTTTGAACAAATTCCTTTAAACAGAGATAAAAACTAAATAGTGGCGCAGAATGACTTTAACCAAAAATAATTATACTAACACAAGGACAAAAATTTCCAAATGTCTACACTGGCATTTTAAAATTGGTGATTTTCTCGTGTAAACTAATCAAATTATAGTCACTTATGTAACACTTTTTGTGAAACTGCAAAGCGTCATGCTAGATAAAGTTTGATGACAAAAACAAAATGTTTATTCTAATCATAAGACTTTGATGATATCTATCGAACAATATTTCAAGTTGTTTTGAATATGCTTCAATGAAACACCATATATAGTCTAATTAAGATCCTAAAATAGACTTAGCAACATAAAATTTGATGACATTACATATAACGTATAAAATTCTAATGTTTATAGAACTTGTTAGGTTTTGTGAATGAGTATGAATGGAAAATGGAAGAAGTACCTTTTGAATTGCACATCTTCATCCTACCCTTTCAATGTCTATAAATTTAGAAGCTTAGCCTCAATTTTGAGATATGAAAAATGTAAAAAAATTTCCTCTCTTTTCTATATTATTGCATTATTTTTCCAAAATAACATAAGTGTCAAGTGTGATTTGCTCCATTTATTGAGTTCACTGAAGTTCTGTAATTTCAATTGCCAGTATTACAGAATAGTTTTTCCGTTCTATCCTGAGAGGAAATAATCCATAACCTTGGGCAACAGTGAAAGTATTAAAATTCGTAAGGACATACAAGTCAACTTGTAGGCTCAAAAATTATTTTATATCTTATTTTATTAAACTAGTATTTCTTTACTTCTCTGATTGTCTGCTTTCATACAGTAAAACAACAAGCTTAAGGAATTTAATAATTATATATCTGATGCTCGAGAGAGAGAGAGAGGCAATGTTTGGAGTCCTCGAATACTCTACTGAACATACAAAGTTGTCTATATCGGTATTTGCTTTTGTCTAAGCCTTTATACTGCAATTATGATACCGTATGAATTATGACGAAAATTCTGAAATCTTCTCCAAAATATTCCTTGGAAAGAAACCGAATGGTGACTTGGACTCACTGGTTTATTTAAACATTGCAGTGACTAAAAGAAATCAGATTCAAAATTGGTCCATAATGTTAGTGTTTATAATTGTTTAATTTTCCATGGGCATGGATCAGAGATAGGTCAATTTTGACAAAGAAAATTGCAGAAGCAAAATAGAACGTATGACTTAGAAAAGTTCGATTAAAAACTTTTAGCCATTCCTTCGATCAAATACAACTTCCTATCTTACGTTTTCTTTTTTTCCCACTATAACGGCAGAATAAACTCCTAAATTTGCTATTTGAAGAGCAAAATCTTCTCTTATCCTTCCTTTCTTTCATAAGGCAAGGCCTTTAGACTAGCCCTCTTCTGAAAAGAAATTCTATAGTACCGGAGTCGTTTAAAGAGCCCTTCTTTCTATTTTGTGAAACATTGAAATAAGGTCAAGTTTGACTGCATCAAGTTCTAAAGCCGGGTATTCTGTACCATTCAATATTTTATTTTGCATACAAACTAGAGGTGTGAAGTGAAGGTGCGGACCAATCGCAGAGACAAATTCAAAGAGATTCCCGCCTCCGGGCGGGGGTTCCCCGCGGGACTATTACACGTATCTACAACTCATCTTTGAAAACAAGATGCGCTCCTACGGGGGGGGGGGGG
>MCJB01043931.1:57812-70084 GCA_002018475.1 Nicotiana obtusifolia | reverse complement strand
GGGGAGGGGGGTTCTTGGCAAAAGTGCAAGTTCCTAAACCCAAAAGGGTAAAGATTAGACCGGAAATTATTATGCAACAAAAAGTAGTACATATCATTTTCTGGTTCGTAAATCAGAAAATTCTGACATTCATATTAATACGGTGATCAAATCAGATAATGCTGAATTTTTTGAGAATATTTATCCGTATCAAAAGGAATGTGAGTCGTCTAGTGAATATCTAAGCGACCTCGGAAGGAAAGTATACCTAATGAGGTGAATCCAAGACGTAGTAAACGTCAAAGGACAACTACTTCCATTGAATCAGATTTTCTGACATTCTTGTCAGAAAATGAGCTTCAAACTTTGAAAGAAATTATGTCTTCCTCAGAAAGAAACAGACTATAGTGAGATAGAATCCATATTAAATAACCATGCTTGGGAGTCAGTTGATCCTACTCTGGGGAATGAACCATTGGATTCCAAATGGATTTTCAAGAGGAAAATAAAAGATGATGGCATTATTGACATGTATAAGGCAAGACTTATTGTCAAAGGATACAGACAACAATAAGGCCTTGACTATTTTAACACATACTCTTCGGTTATAACTATTACGTACATATGAATATTAGTAGCATTGGCTACAGTGTATGGTCTTGAAATCCATCAAATGGATGTGAAGACAACCTTCTTAAATTGCGTTTTAGAAGAAGAAATTTACATGGAACAACTTGAAGGGCTTGTGGTTCCTTAAAAAGAAAAGAAGGTGTGCAAAATTGTTAAGTCACTTTATGGACTAAAATAAGCACCCAAACAATGACATGCGAGATTTGACCAAATAATATTGTCAAATGGTTTCAAAATTAATGAGTATAAACAAATGTGTTTACGTTAAGAATACTTTTAGCTTATGCATGACAAAATCCAATGTTAGACGTAATGTCTAAATGATATAATTTCTGAATCCCGCCAATCCTTAGTGGATATTGATATGATAGTTGGTGAATTCATTACTTGTTCAGTCTTAGTGATGACTAGTGATGAAACTACAAATTTGAAAGTTGTATACGTGCCTTTCCATAAATGATTTGTTCTTTCTTGAACATTTATAATGTTTAGCTCTTTTATGAAATATCACCCGGAAGAAAGTGACTTTTCATGAAAAGTACGTTTGTATGTTTTGTATAAACATGACCTTTCATGAACGAATGTATTAATACATTGGTCTATAATGAGGTGAACCAACCGATGAACATGACCAAAATCCATTGCAAGTTGGATTTGTTTCATGAATGAAGGTGCTATAATTTGCATATCATATAGACGTATGAATAAATATAATACAAATGCTTGAAAATAGCGGAGTAATTACAAAATGTGTTATATATTAAAAGGTTGTGGACACAACTGATGCCAATCATTCCAGCTGTTGTTATAATATACTACTGCTACATTAAGTGTAGTCAATAATCTGATATGCAATAGAAAGTCGAGATGTATTAGTGTACGACATAAGGAAGTTCGCATTGAACTGTCATGACAATAAAATAAATTTTGAGATATTTGAAATATATCCATGACTATGCATTGCAATATAATAAGTATCCTGCGGTTATTGAGAAGTATAGTGATGCAAATTGGATCATTGGATCAACCTAAACTAAATCCGCAAGTGGATATACTTTTCACAATCAGTGGAGGAGCAGTGTCTTGGAAATCATTCAAACAAACGTGTATTGCTGTTCTACAATGGAGGCTGAGTTTATAGCCTTAGACAAGGCCGGTGAAGAAGCTGAATGGCTCTGGAATTTCACAATCAGTGGAGGAGCAGTTTTATGGTCACGCGACAATAGGAAGGGTCGGGAGCATTATGTATAACAAAATATCTTGTCATACACGACGAAGACATAAAACTGTTAGGCAACTACTCTCTAGAGGAATTATCATAATTGACTATGTGAAGTCAAGAGATAATGTGTCGGATCCATTTACAAAAGGCCTAACTAGAGAGGTAGTTGAAAGATCATCGAGGGGAATGAGACTATGGCCGAGGACAAGTCATTGTGGCGGTAACTTTACCTAGAAGACTGGAGATCCCAAGATCTAGGTTCAAGTCGATCAAATAAAGTCATTAGTGACGGTTCAACATTGTCAAACAAAATTTTACTCCATTCTCGTGATGAAGACAATGTTCAGTATCGAGGATAAAGTGTTAAGGTTTTTTTAATGATTTCTAAATTTGGTATGGGGTATATCAAATAGTGTAACTACGGGATAACACGTTTAAAAATCACCTATGTAAGTGTGAAGTGTAAGCCGCTTCAAGGAGAATTCTGTATGGTCAATTCTCTATGCACTTATGAAATCAGGCGGTGTTCATGGCTGAAACAAGCACAATAATGAGAATCAAAGACGGTTAAGGGTTGATTGTGTAACTTATGGTTGTCTAGGTATACACCAAAGCTCGATGGTTCAAAGATATCAAATCTACCGATTGACGGAGTATCCGACATATATTCACGATGGAAAGTTCAAAGGGAAACCTACTTATCCAGATGCGATTAAATCCTTACTTGCGAATCACATAAGTTTTTTGCATGTTTTTTAAACATATTGCCATTCCCCGTTCATGTGGGGGATTGTTAGATTTCGTGAATGGGTGTGAATGAGAAATAGAAGAGGTACCTTTTGAATTGCACCTCTTCATCTCACCCTTTCATTGTCTATAAGTTTAGAGGCTTAGCCTCAATTTTGAGATATGAAAAATCTGAGAACTTCTCCTCTCTTTTCTATAAGGTTGCATTATTTTTCCAAAATAACTTAAGTGTCAAGTGTAATTTGCTTCGTTTTTTGAGTTCTCTGAAGTTCAATAATTTTGATTGCCAGTATTACAGGATAGTTTTTCCATTCTATCCTGAGAGGAATTAATTTATAACCTTGGACAAGAGTAACGGGAGTAAATTCCTTAAGGACACCCAAGAAACTTGTGGGCTCGAAAATTATTTTATGTCTTATTTTATTAAACTAACATTTCTCTGATTGTTTGCTTTCGAACACAGGAAAACAACATAACTTAGAAACATACTGCAAGCTTTCTTCAAAATAACACCTAAAATATTTGATGACATAAGATGTACCGCATAAAATTTACCTATTGTCTATAGAACTTCGCAACATAATGCAGCTTTTTTCAAAATGTTATGATCCTATTTAGGTATTAAGAATAATTATCGTTATTATCAATCTCAGTAAAAAAAAGTAATACGATGTATTAAATTTTCGCTATGCACGAGATCTAAAAAAGAACTGAACCATAAGGATCTATGTAAAAAAAAATGGCTGCCGTGAAATTATATTAACTAAGGAATAACAGTTACAATCTCATATAATGTTAATCATTATAGAGTTAACCGTAAATTCCTATTGAATGCTTGAGTTCACGGGGAGAAACTAGGGTATACAGAGAAAATCGATAAATCATATTAAATGATAATTCGAGTCAAAATGGAAAAAAAATTGATTGTGATTTAGTATTGAAAAATAAAATCCGACCATAATTGGTTTGGTTTGATTTTAACTAAAAAAAATTAACCAAAACCAAACCAACCCAATATCATATTTATACAATTTTAAAAAAATATTTGATACATATAAATATCTATTATAATATAATTTATAAATATTTCTTAAACTTTTTCACAGTTTTATTTTTTAACGTATTATTTCAAGTTTGGACTTAACATTCTTGAATGATAAATAAATATTATAGCCCATAAAAATATTACCCAAACAAAGTTCAAATAAATACTAATGCTAACAAAATAAGTTCAATTCAACACTAAGAATGACAATAGTGTTGGATATCTATTTTTTAGTTTTGCATTGGTTTATAATGAAACCAGCATAACTTAATTTATCTTTTTTTTTTAGTGCTTATTTATATAACTAATAGTATTATTAGCTATACTTATTTTAACATGACCTATATAGTAGTTTTAAATTATGTTAATTTTTATTATCACTTATTAATTACCACTATTTGCTTTATGCAATTTTATTATCTTTGTTATTGAATATTTTAATACAATGCTATGACTCATCTCATATTATTGTATTATTTTCTTGAAAAATACATTATATAGTTGTATCTTACTAGGACTAAAGAAATATTTAAAGCACAAATTATACATTTTGTGCTATGAAGACTTTACCGGGAAAAAACCCGAAAACCCGAAAAAACTGAAAAATCCGAGAAAAATCGAGAGCGAAAAATCCAACTTTATTGATTTAGTTTGGTTTATAGATTTAGAAACCCGATACCTTTGGTTTGACTTGATAATTGAAAAATCCAAACCAACCCAACCTATGTACACCCCTAGTAGAAACGATAACATTTTTATTCAGTTTGCGCAATTAAAATCCATTATCAACACCAAACATATTAGACTATATGGCTCTTTACCGATTATGTTACGCTATTTAAACTTGTCTCCGTCCAATAATAACTATTTACATTTTCTACTGCTACATGACGTACTATCACGACTAAAACTTAGTCACAATGAATTGGTATTGCTTATATAAGGCTTATTAACTGACATAAAATCTAAAAGCAATATTACCGAGTATTAATCCAACGCAGTTGGGTACTTGCTAGTTGCTACTTCTCAAACGTCGAATACATTCGGAGAGGGTGCATACAAATTGGCCTTTTGGTGCTTCTAGGTTCTAACAGCTTGACCAAAAAATATAGAATTTTCAACCAAAAAAAAAAATTCAAATATAATGTATATATAGAATTTTCTAAATTTGTTTCCATAATCGTTCAGAATTCCTTACATAGTTCACGAATCGAATCCGATAGACTACAAAGCAAATCTCCTTGCCGCGTATAGGAGAACGGCCCAAACAGTTTTTTTTAAACTCCATATTTTCTATGGAAAACTAAATCCATATATATACAAACCTACATTAATGAAGCCCTTCCCCTAGAAGAAAGTTTTCAATGGATGAAAACGACTGGGATTTGTGGGCAATTGTGAGAAGTTGCTCCAACGTCAACAGAGCTATTCCTGATGATGATGTGAAAAGTTGCTACAACGTTAATACCGCTGCTCTTATCGATCAGGACACTAGCCATGGTAATTCTGCTACTAACACAAAAGCACCAACTTTTTTTCCGGAACAAAGTGATTGGTTTGGTAATTTTAGTGACTCGTTCCCCGCGGAGAACGAGCATTGTTTTGGTTTAGATGAAGTTTGCTGCCTTTCCAAGAATGCAAATACCAATTCAAGAATTGAACCCCACAACCCAGAAAAAAAAACTGAAACTATTCCGAACACACCACTTGTTGTAGAACATGAGGAGAAGAAGAACAAGAAGGCAAGATGTTCAGTGCAATTATCAAGAATTGAAGAAGGCAAGGCGTTTTCTTATCGTGGGAAGAGCACAGAAAGATATGAAATATTGACTGATAAATTGAGTGAGGCGGATCAATGGAGATGGAGAAAGTATGGAATGAAGCGAACGGGTGGTTCGTCTTTTCTCAAGAGCTACTATAGGTGTAATGAAGTTGAAAATTGTCCGGCAAGAAGACACGTTCAGCAAAGCTCAACGGACGCAAACAAGGTGGTCGTAACTTATAGAGGCCAACACATTCATCACCCTCCTAACCAACACATTGCAATGGTACACACAAGCCAAAATGCTAATGCACAAGTGCAGGACCCATCTTTTCCCTCTTCTACTTCTACTTCTACTGCTACTTCGTTATTCAACTAACCGCCAAGTTTTTGCAAGAGACAGAAAGATTGATTTTGTGCCTTAGTAAGTCAGTCTGGATTGTTTCTAATTTGACTACTGTGCTTTGGTTACACTGAATGACCCTCAGTTTTGTATTGCATATTGCAAGGGGGCTGTTGCAACTGAAGTAGGATCTTCTTCTAATCGGAATTTCTAGTGTTATTACTTTCTTATGGTAATTAAGCTTTTTCCTTGACATCTCTGTGATTTTTCTAGAATCATTAGTATCTCCTTTGTTCCTAGAAGCAGCATGAAGACAAGAGGAGTTGCTCAGATGATCAGCACCCCCACCTACAACCCCAGGGTCGTAAGTTCAAGTCACCAAAGGAGCAAATAGCTCCGACAAAGAGGGATCAACTGGAGGGGGAGGGGAATTAAAAAAAATAAAAATAAAAAATAGAAGCATGACCATGTTAGAATGTCCCACATTGGTTCGGGGAACGGGTTGTTGTCTACCAATATGGTTTTGGGAAACCCTGTCTCATGAACTAACTTTTAGAGTTGAATTAAGCCCAATTCCCCTCTTCTTTATAAGGAACTAGCCATAGCTAAACAGATACTCAGAAGCAGGTAAGCTGAATCAACTATACAAAACAGAAAGGCCAGCCAACCTCTTTGTGTTTTTCTATGTTTGTCAGCGCACAGCTATCTGATTTAGCACATCTTTTCCTTTTAAATGGAATGAAAAATTCATTAGATCTTTGGTTTACCTATGCTATTTAGTGGATATGAAGAGATGAGTGGAGGTCAACAAACTTGAAGTTGCACTTAGAAAAAAAAGAGAAACTCATAGTAATAATGAGCCAAAGCCTTAAACTTCCTCAAACTTCATTCAAGGACAAAAGTCAGCAATCACAGGAAAACCCTCTTAAAGTGCGCTCGGCTTGAACATAGGGGCACAAAAGGGTGCAGTCTCCACCACAAGTATACCCTCCTCCTTCCTTATATCTACAACTAACCTCTCACCCGACTTTTAAAGGCTCTGCAGCCAAAGCCAACTCGGTCTTGGATCTACCAGCTTAATGCAGAGTGATTTTACAAAGCCACTGTGCAAGGGTGGGATTACGAGCTTCTAGAAGCTTTGGTAATAGGAATCTAGATAATCATAGCAAGCTGTCTGGCAGTCTCAACCCTTGGTTTTCTGTGACACCAAGAGAACTGGCTGATGCAGACATAAGCAAAAGCCTGACTTCTTCCCCTAAGGTTGGTTCCACAATCAGCTCTGATTCATTGCAGATTTATCCCACAAAGTATCACAGCCTCGTCAGAGAACTCTATATATTTGTTCGAAGAAAATCAGGAATATGGATAACTTGAAAAAGAAGTATAGACATTTGTTAACTAACAGAGTTGCGTATCAATGAATTATACTATGAAATAAGAGATGGTAGAAATATTCAATTGAGCATCTGCAATTTTTTCAGTTTGACAAGTTCTGTACACGGATTTATATAGATAGGATGAACATTACTTACATTAAGTACTAGGATAAAGAATCAATAATGAATTGGTGCTGGGCTACCAATTCTCTTTAACGATTTTAGATTTCTCAAGTATGAATTTCCCTTCCTTGTACTTCTGAGCTTGCTCATAAGCTCGTTCATATTTCCAGCCCAAAACCTCATTGCAATCCCCACAATATACATCAGCAACAGTATGAAGACCAGTCATGAGATGTCTGTCTTCTTTAGCTCCAACATTAATATTCATCACATGAGTAAACAGAAAAGCTCTGCCATTTCTTCCCTGAAAAGCAATATTTCTTTTCTTTGGACAATTCTCAGAAACAAGATGACCGCAAGTAAAACTAACTATTTTAAAATTATCTGACTCTTGAAGCGAAAAAGAGAATTAGTCCTTCCTTCCCATTATCAGATTAAAGATTATGATTTGACTACTTCTTGGACTAAAAGAAAATAATAATCATTATTCATTACATACCATGAAAGCTGAAGTCAAGACGTGTTCAAAAGCATCAATAAGAGTGAGCTAATTTCACCTTATTTTTCTTCGTTTCTCATTTACTTTTTCCTTGACTACGAGTGAAAGTCATCCTTTACTTTGAGTTCAAGACAAATGAGGGATTTAGTCAATAAAATTCATCTAAAAACACTGATCTCAAACTGATGACAATTGGGAACTAGTACTGAGTAATAAGAGATCAGCACAAAGTTTGACCTCTACTCATTTCGAACAGAGCCATTGCAAGCAAGTATAACAAATAATTTTGATGTTTGCGTGAAAATAATATTATAGCGACTCCAACCACCATAAATCATGTTTCAAGAATCATCCATTTACAAAACACTGACAGAAAAGTACAGTATTTAGACATGAGAATAACTACAAGTTTACAAGGCACATAGGAAGCAATTACCTGAAACGCCTTAGAGACTATATCATCATGAAGAGAAACATGATTTCGACATTTATAGCAGCTGTACAAGCGAGGTCCGACCAATTCATCCATTCAACAAAAATCCAATGATAGATCCCTCACTGATTACTTACCCCAGAAACCCAAATGACCAAATCCTACAGGAAAAAGTTATACAACGGAAACTCAACAAAGGTAAGAACTTTAACTAGTGGAGCAAAAGCTAAAACATAATCCAATCAGTCTGCAGTGAAAAAGTAAAGGGAAAAACAAAAAAAATTTACCTTAGAAGAAAATGCAGACGACCCAGAATTCTGCTCTAAAGGATAATAACAACACCGGATAGGTTTAACTTGCACGGACGTGATAATAATTTTTATACGGAATTGGGTGAAAGTACCAATTACGAAACTTGGAAAAAAATTAAGCTGCTTTGACAAAGATAGGATTACTTTTCATATATTAACAATACATACAATTCAAAATAAAATATTAGTCAAGCAAAGAAAGCTACGAATTACAACAATACAATATGTAGGATATGACAAGAATCTGAGCTATAAAAACCAATTCAAAACCATCACTGAGGACAATTATGTTTGTTAAGAAAAAGCAGAAATGGAAAGAAAAAGAGTAAAGGCTTTTTATTCTTTGCTTGGACTCACCTACCAATACGGATAAAGATAATAAAACAAATAGATACTATTTTAATGCTTTTGAATACTACACTAACCTGTTCAGTGCGCACTCATGTTCATAATTGCTATTCCTGATTATAATTAAGGGGTCAGTTAATTAAAAGGATATGCGCCTGGTTTTGAGTTGATTTTGTTGGAAGAGGGAGAGCACTGTTGTATACAGCAGTTGAGTCATATCGTGGCCGCCCTGCCGCCCTTTGATTTTGGGTCGAATCTTTATTTGGGCTGAACATTTATTTGATGGGTATGACCCATGAAAAGGCCCAACAATGTCCCATTCAAGCGTTTTCTTTCTGTTTTAATAATAGTGTCCCAAATTTATTATCATATTCTTTAAATTTTGAATTGCTAAATATTATGTTCACTTCTACCGAAAACAATCTTTCTATGTTCATAAGGTAGCGGTAAGGTCTGCGTGCATATTATCCTTCCCAGACTTTGCTTGTAGAATTACACTGGATTTATTGTTGTTGTAAATATTATGTTCACTATTTTTAAAAATAAAAAAGTTCTACAATTTTTAATATTTAAATATGTCATATCTGAAGGACATCAACTTATAAGATACAATGTTCTACCGGAAGCCTATTGGTCCACCGAAAGAAACAAGTTGTGTTGATCCATAACCCCACTAATATTAGTTAGACTAAAACGAAGACCATCATTTTCAGCTAAATTTCGGATTTTATACCTCATGGTCCACATATAATCAGACTTCCAAGTCTCCTAAGGTTGCTTAAGATGTTAGATTATCCACACATTTAAAGTGAGATATGGCATATAATTGACTAGACCACTGATATATATCATCTTATTATATTGTACATTCTGATGACTAAATAGTGAAACATTCACGCATTTCAAATGAAATTAAGGCAGTTCTTGTATGATTATGCTTGCAATTAGACAAACTGGCTTCTTGTTATTTAAACGTAGGTTTTAAATAAAATCAATATTTACATGGCCAGAAATTTTATGAGTACAGATCATCAATATTCTTTGAGAATTTTGGCAGTCTCGAGAATGAAATGGCCTTCCTTGTACTTTTGGGAAGGATCATAAGCTTTAACATACTTCCAACCCAACTCCACCCCACACTTGCTGCAGAATATATCAGCAACGCTGAAGTAACCCGTCATTAGTTGTCTATCTTCCTTTTTTCCCACCACTACATTCATTGCATGCTTGAAAAGGTATGCTCCTCCTGATTTTGCCTATTATAAATTCAGTCGTTTAAGTCTAGAGAGAATTAATTAATAAACAAAACGAAAATTTAGTGAAAATTACCACATAACGTTTAGAGAGAAGATCATCTCGAAGAGCAATCGGATTCCGGCAACTCCTGCAGCTAAACAAAGGGTGGCTGTAGGAGGCGTCCGCCATATTAATTAGTAGTTGAACAAAACGATGATGAGTATATAGTAATTTATAAGGGAAAACAAAGAGAGAGAGAGAGAGAGAGAGAGAGGGTCTGATTATATATATATGACGCTTTAATTTATAGTAAATGGAGGAACAAGTAAGAGGACACGACCAAATGCATAGTTTTAATTATGCTGTATTGGAAAAGTAGTACTATACCTTCGCAAGGAAGATAACTTTTTCTTGGCAACTGCTCTTGACAAGGATAGAGGATAGGGGTTGGAAAGTCTGAGATGGAGACTTCTTTTGTGTTTATTTGTGGAAAATGACGACCTTAGTTAATGAATGCTCAACTCCATCGACTTGATTTATTTACTCTATCTACTTCTATTTATATGATATAGCTTGATTAAGTTTTAGAAAAATATTCTTTTAAATTTGTGTTTTTTGATGATTATAAAACTTTTATAATTTATGATCTTAAATATATTATGTTTGTATCGCTATAAAAGTTGAATATTAAGATAAAATAAAAGTAAAAATTAAATTATCCATAAATAAAGAAATATGATATTTGTTACAACCCGTAATTTCGTAAGTTAGATTGCGCTGTAAGATAGATACATATAAGAGCCTAAGAATGCGGGAAATAGTTCAAAAGTCAAGAAAAGAGCAAAAGGGCTTCGCAAAGTTGGATATGCTACCGTAAATCTAACACCGAAATCGCAGACCAAGACAGATTTCTGGACAAAGATCAGTGCCAGAAATGCGGCCAACAATGCGATCGCATTATTGAAATACGAACTGCATAATGTACCTAATGTGTCGCAGACTGAAACAGATTTCTGGACAGAAATCCATGACATGAATGCGGCCAGTATGCGATCGCATACTGGGTGCGATCGCATACTGGGAATGCGCACCGCAAATCTGACATTCTTCATCGCATAATGAGACAGATTTCTGAGCTAAGTTTCGCGTCCAAAATGCGAACCGCATGTTGGTTCTGCGATGGAAATGCGATCGCAGATGTGAAAGCATCAGACACGTGTATCACTTATTGACTGACCTATAAAAGGGGGCCTAAACCAGTTCTTTCTTCATTTTCTGAAACTTAAACCCAGAAGAAGACCCACCTGCGACCCCTTCTCAAGTCCCACACAACTTTAACCAATTTCTTCTCCTTTCAAGTTCTAAATTGGAGAAAGAATCTAGAAATTGAAGAATTGGAGAAAAGCCCTAGCTAATTTTCCCCTCTTTCAAGCCCTAATTGAGAATAAGACCTAGAAGTTGAAGAACTAAGAAAAAAGGGCTGACATATCCAACATGCAAGGTAAATTACTACTCTCTTCATGCATTCTTTCTCTTGAGAATTCATGGTATCCCATTCTATGCATGTAAGAACTCATGGGATGGTGATTTGGAGTCATGAGTTCAAGTTAACTAGTGGTAATGGACTGGGTTATGATTGTTTTGGGTTGTTATTAAGCTGCATCTGCTATTACTATTTTTGTAAAGTTTGGAGGAAGAAGGGTGTGGAGGAACACCATATAGAATTGAGGTTGTGGTTAATAATAGCTATAACGCTTAGAGAGTAACAATTGAATTGTTCTTTAATTGTAGACTAAGGAATAAGGAATTGTAACAGTTGCGTAGCTTGAGAACCGGTGCAGTAGATACCAGGTATGTAAGACCATTCCTTTCTTTCTTTTGCACGACTCCATTTATACACGATACAATGAACAAGCACCCAAAAGATACTCTACTCTTAGAAGATAGGAGTGCTTATATTGTTTCCCCTCTTATGGGAGGATTGATATGTTATTATTTCTTCGACTTTACGTCACCATGATAGTATGATTCATATGAGTCCAGCATGCATTATCTATTTTACTTTACCGCACCGCGCTATAGTCGGCTGGGCAGGCACCTATTGTGCAACCACTGATCAGTTGGGTATGATGATGAGGAGGCCCACAGAGGCGTATATATGTATATGATGATTCTCAAAAGGATATATATATATATATATATATATATATATATATAT
>MCJB01043931.1:20496-56204 GCA_002018475.1 Nicotiana obtusifolia | reverse complement strand
CGCCATGCATGGTTATCAAAAATGAGATTTGTAATGATTGCTTGGTTTGGCATTATGTGGACGTCATAAAGATGTCGTCATAAATACGAATTCAAGTCGTTTATTATCCTTACTCTCTAATAAACGAGGGGACTATCTGTATTGGGTAAAGTACTTACACATACGGGTCGGGGCCAGCCCAGTTAGAAAGAAGTATAACTCGGACATCCGGTTCGCGGGCAAAGAAGATATGAGACCGGATCAAGACTCGACCGGACTGAGACCTGATCGAAGCCGGATTCGACCGAAGTGGGAAGCATCATGGAACCGGATACCGGGTTCAAGATGCGTAATTAGCTCATCACCGGATATATCTCCATTAGTAATTGTCTCAACCGTTTCAGCTATCACCAACGCGATTTGGGGAGATTCTGTTACGGATTTTATGGGATCTATCTCATAAAATCCGCCATTTACCTTATTTGAAATAGTAATTGTAACCTATAAAAAGGGATTTTGACCCACAACTTGAACAAGCTCAGAGTCATCAATAATATTACTCTCTCTTTAATCTTCAGGCAATTGCTATTGTCACTTTGACAGCTCTTTGTTACTTCTTTCAGAATCAACAGTTGAATCTTTCTTTCTCAGTATTGGATTTATTTGTCTTAGAGTATCAATCAGTTTTACGGATCCTTAGCATCACGAACAAATTCAATTGTTATCCGATTTTCAGGGTAAACAAAGCTCAATAGAATGTAAGACACAAACAGTTTTTCTTCGAACTCTTCATTTTTACACTGCCTCTTTCATTCTTTTTTTCTTGCCTGATAAAAAATATGAACTTTCTTTTTTACTTCAGTATCAAATTGAGTATTAATTAAAAAAACCCTATTTGAGAATGAAGTGAACGATCATTGATTCGGACTACTAAGATTACTTGAACAGTTGAAAGAAAGATTATACTATTATATACCTTTTTGACAAGAAAAACGCTAGAAATTTTTAAAGACAAATAAATAGAATTTTAAATTTTCCGTAAATTAAGTGTATTTTTAGAATAGTCTTACTATTATTTTGAGTCATATCTTAAGTTTCTCAAGAAACTAAATATGACTTAAAGAAAGATTTTGAACTTTAATTTGACATTCGAGTAAGAACTTTGAAACGGACCAGTGCAATCCGAGATATTAACATGAATGGAACATCTTCATATTAGCAAGAAGTGGTAATATAAAACAAGAAAATATTCCCTCCTTTTGCTTTTAATTGTCCACTTTTAACTTTAAATTTCTTTTAAGAAAAAAATAAATAAAGTATGTATTTTATAATTTTACACATAATAATAATTATTATTTTCAAAAGTCTTAAAACATAATTTGGAAATGAGTAATTATAACAAAGATAAAACAAAAAAAATATATCTTTCTCTTGATTGAATACAGTGGACAAGTAAAAGTGAACGAAAGGGATAACATTTTTGATTTATTTTAGGGGAGATCGTAGGCACGACATAATCAATATGCATGATTGACTTTACTAGTTACAACATTTATACTGAGTAAATCCCAAGGGCTTAACAATTATTTATAACTAATGTTTGCTAATACTAACTAGTATTAGTACTCGCGCGATGCGCGCACACAAATATCAAAGTTTGATTTGTGTTATTTGAATTATATGCAATTTACCTCAAAATTTAAACCCTCCGAATAAAAATTACATATAATCATTAGATATCAATTAAGAAGCAGGACATGAAACTGTTTCTTATATCTCGTACAGGATAACATATTTCCTTTTTATATCTATAATATCCTTGATCAGTACTTGCATTTATTATGTGATCGATAATAAAGAGTACTAAACATATCACGTTGTAATTTGTCTTGTTTGAACATATAATTTTAACAAAATTCTTACTACCACTTTATGTTTTACTTCAAAGTTGAATAATTCTTATCCTTCTATCTTTTCATCATTAAAAAATCTCTCTTTAATCTTTGCTTTATAGTTATTGCATTATTCATTATCTAACATTGTTAAATTGTTATGTGATCGTTTATTAACTTACTAATTGACTTACTATCTTACTTATTACTCTTTTGATAATCATATATAAATATAAATTTTTTATTCCTAAAAATTAATGTATTTTTATACTTTTAACCTCTTACTTAGAACTTTTTTGTCATTTAAATCTATCATCAAATATTTTTGAGTATTATTTAATTATTTAATATACTTATCCTTAAATTAATCCAAAGTATAAATATTCTCACACTCCCTTTAATTAGTTTTTTATATTAGTATTTCACCAATAATCAAAATATGTAATATCACATTTTATTTTAAGTCATAACTTTGAATTAGTCTAAAATATTGAATACAAAAGTTTTTTTAATTAGCAAATTTTAAATCTATTGTATTTTCTTATAATTAGTTTATATCACGTGCAACTAATATTTCTTTCTCTTTTAATTTCAAGTTTAACTTTTATTTTCATTACTAAATTATCTACATAAGACATTTATTTTGTAATATTAATATTTTTTGTTATCCTATTATTATTTTTCTTTATCTAGTAAAACTTTAATTTTGCGGTCCTATCCATAGTTTGAGCATTTTTACCATAATTTTAATCTAATCTCAAGATCAAATCATCTTTCCCTTCTATTTATAATTTTGAATGTTTTTAAATTTTTAATTATTGCTATTACATTACCTAACATATAGTATTTTATGTTTTCATGTGGACTTCTATATATTGTATATTTTATTCTATTATTCTCAAAAATATTTTTCTGAATAAATAAGCTTTTTATTTTTAAAAAGAACAACAAAATGTATTAAAAAAATAAAGAAATTTTAAATTGGCAGTTTTTTATTTCTTATAATTTTAATTTTTTATTTTAAAATAATTTTAAAACTCCAACTTGAAACTACTCTCTAATTTGAATGGACATCTTTTTTTTTAATTTCGTTTTTATTATAAAATATTTTATTTTATTATTTTATTTGTAGATATTTAAATTAAAACATAATAACAATAACTAATTATTAACTATATGTGGCTTTTTTCTAGGCTTCCACTTAGCTTAAGGAGATGAATTTTTCCTCTCTTTTTAATAATATATAGATTATTCCCTCCGGTCCACTTTAATTAATTTATTGACTATTTTTACATATATTAAGAATTTACCTTTTAACATTAATTAACAATAAAATTGACTATATTAACCTTAATTTGTTCATTTGAAATATTACTCCCTCCGGTCCACAATAAACGACCATTTTACCTTTAGCACGCTCATTAAGGAAATACGAAATCCTAGAAAAAATATATTTATTAAATTAAGCTTAATTAATTATTATTTTGACACATTGGAATATGTAAATAAGGGTAAATTTTAGAAAAATAAAATTAATTCCTTCTTGATTATGTAAATGGATACTTATTTTGGACCAAAATAAAAAAGTAATTGATCACTTATTGTTGATATTTACTCCTAGGCTCTTTATTCCAAGGACATCTTTGGATAAAAAAAGTTAATTAGTTCTTGATATCTGCAAAAAATATTATGAACCACAAAATAGAGGCCAAAAAATCAAATAAATTGAATAGGAGGGAGTAAAAATAATAATTTGGTTTACTTATGTGGACAATAATAAGAATATCGTAAAAACGAAGTACTACAGTAATAAATTTCTTCCCAGAGAAATAGAATCGCATCCTCCTCCGGTTCGTACGTTGTTTTGTCAGACGTAGGACAGAACAAAAGATACTTGACGGATTTAAGAACTACTGTACTTTAACATTCGGTTATTACTTCGATCTTAAAGCAGTTCAGTTTGGTGTTGGGTAATTAACTATTGTCAGAGTGATATGGCTGATGCTTATTGGCGGGTCACCGACGGCCGGATACAGCCGGCTTCTCTTCCTCCTGTCGCCGGGAAACGCCCTCGGACCGAATATGGTACCTACTTCCACTCCCTATCTCTTCAAACTCTTTGAAATGAAAAAATTTGTCATTTTATTTTACTCTGTTGTTCTCTTTGGAATTGACAAAAGCTAGGGTTTTTCCTTTAACTCAGTCAAAAACTTATTCTTGAGGATTTTTTTTGTGCTTTACGGGGAAATATTAGGATAGCAATTGGAAAAAAATGCTTCTTTAAGGATGTCTTTCATAGAAGTAAGAGGAGCAAGTAAAAAATGTGATCTTTTGTCATTTGTCGGCCTAAATTGGATGGTCCCCGGAAAAATAGTGTCAGCAGTTTATTAAACCTTGAACATATTTATTGTTTTCTTATTAAGAGGAGAATGACAAAAATCTTCTCTAAGTAGCAGACTTGGCTTTCATTTATGTTCTCTATTGTTGATGCTGACAATGTTTGAACATCATCTTGCCTAATTTAAGTTACCACTCTCTTGTTTCTTTGTCTGTGTCTTCTACTAGCAAAACTATGAGTGTTATCTGAGTTATTGCCAATTATCTCTTTTCAAGATGGAATACTGTCATTTTATGTTATCAATTCATAGATATTCCAAGTCGTCCTGAGATGCCTGGTTATTATGCCCGCAATGGTGAACAAGGAATGCATCATGCCATTAGGGATACGGATCCTATTGAGGCATCATATGAACAATACTTGCGAAGTGGGGTACTTAATATTTACCTCTTTGCGTGTTTATTTCCTTTTATGCTTGCTTCTGTGACTATGTTTTAGTCTAACATATTGCTAACAATTTTATCAGCAAACTTCCTCCTTTGCTGGTGGTGAATTTGCAAGATCCATGGGTAATGGAGTAACCAGTCATCCTATTGATGATCCGCGTTTCATGGGTATTGTGGGATCAGAAGCAGTTGTTGCTAAAAGCAGGGCCATTGGGATGGGAGGTGTTAGACCAGAAATTCCTCTTCCTCCTAATGCTAGCAGTACATTGTTTGTTGAAGGGTTGCCAGCTAATTGCACCCGAAGAGAGATGTCACGTATCCTTCTGTAATCTGCTTCTTCATTTAACTACTTTTCCTATGGTGCTAGTTCTTTCCTTGACTTCAGTTTGCAGATATATTTCGTCCATTTGTAGGTTACAGAGAAGTTAGACTTGTGATCAAAGAATCACGACACGTAAGAGCATACCTATATATTTCTTTCTAGTTGTAGTTCTATTATGACGTTTTCTTAGGAATTCTGCCCCATCAACTTATGTAGCCAGGAGGGCATCCCTTGGTTCTTTGCTTTGTTGATTTTGTGAGTCCAGCCCATGCAGCTACTGCAATGGATGCCTTACAAGGTAAGCTGTCCACACCTGCTATTGGTAACATTAATCTTGTGGCTGATTTCGCTGTAGGCTTGAAGTATATTCGGTGTTCTATATCCTTCCCTCTTTTTGGGAAGCCTGTAAAAATGGCTACAAAAATTAAGGCTACAACAGTTAAAAGGTGTCTTTTGCTTATCCAAGAAAAAAAGGCTTCAGAAGATAAAAACTGTAAGAAACACTTAGGTTACAACATTAGAACTATCTGGCATTTAAGTTTGGCTGTGATGGACTTGAAGGTAATGACTTTATTAAAAACAAAAAAAGAAAAAGTCAGCAAGTTTCCCCGTCAAGAGTATGAACATGACTGTTATATATACTCTTAAGGCTCTCTAAAAATTAGCTTAAATGTTGGTGGCACTTTTATGATCAGTTAGGTGTTTGCTCACCTAATTTCGCTAGATACTTCTAATTGTAGACTCTTTTGGTGTTTGCTCTCTTTATTTGACCACTTGCATCTGAGACTTGTAATTCATGTTTTTCTAGCATGAAAAATTTTCCTGCCATTCCTGCGAAACACAAAAGGTTCTATAGACAAAAATGGCTATGTAGCCCTAATTTAACAAATTCCATACATATGTTTTGTCTCATTCCTTCCCTTCCCTTGCACATCTGCAGTCGAATTGAAGCACATTCCAAAAGTGATGGTTTTGCCAAAAGCACCTGAAATGGAGTACAAGTGTCAGTTTTTATTTTTTCTCAGACTCTGTACTTGCAATTTATAAAATCGATGCCTCCATTCCTTCAACAAAAATAAACATTATCTTTCCCCAAAGTTGGTTAACCAGTAATGTTTTCTTTGCTTGTTTTTTTTGGGTGGGGGTGGGGTAGGGGGTGGATGCTCCATCTTGGTTTGTCTATTCCTTCTTTTCCCGCCTTCTCTAAATGTCCATTACAATGTGTGGCCTTTATAAGCTAATCTGGAGAGTGGACATCCCTTTCCTGATTCTTTGTAATCCTTAGTTTCTAGATCCCTTACTCTCAGTTATACATATGCCATCTCCTTATAAATGCAAAACTGGGTCTAGCATCTTCTTGTTTTTTGGTTTGTTAGAACACTTCAAAATACTTTTCCAAACATTCTTTAGACGTGACATGCATTCCTCGTTGTTGAATATTGGGTTCTCAAAATTTCTCAGAGAGAAGCTTCAACAAAATGTAGGATTAGCAACTTCAAATAATTATAACGTTGCATTTGAGTGTTGAGGAAATCGTAGCTTTGAAAATTGAGCTAATCTTACTGCGTGTTGCTGTTTCTGGATAAATACCGAGTGCTTAAATTCAATTATAAATGGTATCCCTCCTGCTGCTCGGTCAAGGGGGAAAATGCAATCTTCTTTATGATTTTCTAAGGTGTAAATTGCTTTCAACTGATTGAGGACCCAAAAGAAGACACATGCATGTGGTGGAAGCTTGACGCTTGCTTTTTCTGGCAGAGATGACATTTAATTTGTTGTATTGCCTTGCTGTACTGCTCTAGGCTATTGTATTCTTTTTTCCCCATTTTGGCACATTACTCTTCTGGGATTGCTTTAAGGGAAGCATTGCTTGGGATTACTTGCTTGCAAGGCATTTTGATTTAAAATTGGTCTGCTCTTTAGACTTTTCACCAGTGGTTTAGTTTGTCAAATGTTTTGAAAGTTCATGGGTTAGAGCTACAGTAGTCCAATTGAGATAAATCTTAATGCAGCCGATCTGTAATTCAGTATTCTACTTGAAGAAACTGGAGAATGGATTCCCTCCTGGAGAATGTTGTAACTAAATACAAATAAACTCAAAGTTTTAACTCCCCATTGAGGGGTTTTTTTATGCGGTTTGTCCACTTTTAGCCTCCAGCTACATCTCAAGACTCGACCTACAAATTTTAACGGAGACATCAAATTTGTTTGGTTGGTACAATTTTGTGATGTAAATGATATTATTCAATTTTTGTATTTTGTGGGCTCTAACTTAATTTAGGAGCCAGGGATGCCCTTTAATGAAATCTGTACTAGTGTACTTTATAAAGAAAAAGACAAATTTTAACGGAGACTGGATCTGGATCATCTGTCTAAGAAAGCCATCTGATATGTAGAGTCTGATAGTTGCCGTTGTCGTTTACTAGATCCGTCAAAAAAATTAGGTCTCAGCATTTATCTTGCCTCAAACAAGCAGAGAGTGGTCAAGTTATTTAGTTCTTCTGTAGTTTGTTATCTTGTTTCTTTGAGTGACTTGCATGTTAACACTTTTTCCTAGTAGTTGGACTTCCATAAAGGTAAAAAGAGATTTGTTCAAGGTACTGGCTGTAGCTTTTCCAGGGTTTGAGTTGCATGATCTGGTGAGTTCTAGTTGCAAATTTCATGGGTTGGTCGCGTGCTTTAATTTTTATTGTAAAGTGATCCTCTGCCAATTTTGGGACATTGAACTCTAAATCACATGTTTGTACGCCTGTACCTAATTCGTCAATGATGTGTGTGTGTCAGATAGTAAACTCTAATCTTGCAGGTTATAAATTCGACGATCATGACCGTGATTCGGTCAACTTAAGGCTGCAATATGCTCGCCATCCTGGTGCTAGGTCAGGTGGTGGGCATCGCACAAGACGTTGAATTATGCGTCTTACAGGTGATACGCTTGACTTCTGTGCACTTGACCCTCTATTACTAATGATGAAAGGCTACGCTACAAAATTCATCGATCGAGCTAAATTGTGGAATGACCCTTACTATGTAGGACCAACTTGACTTTGGAGTTACGTATTTAGATGTTACGCCAGCTTTTGCAGTTTCGTGTACTACACCTCTCTCTGAAAGGGTTTCATTAGGACCGGGCTTTTCTATTTGCACGGGAAGAAATGGTAGTTGGATATTAATATTTAGCTCCCCTTTCTGCGTCAATGTTGCTGTCGTCCTTTGCTGAGGACGGGTGTTATATTTCATCTCCTGATAGATGAAGATGATTGTTTTATCTGGCGGTTAGGATGTTACCATACCGTTGTAATGATAAATGGGAGGTGCTGCGTACTAATTTTTAGAGTTGCTTGTTTGATTATGCGGTATATTGTTCGAATTCATAGATTTGCTAAACAACTTGTTATGACATAGCCGTTAGCCCATTTCAGGGTTCTATTTGATGAGCTATTGATTTGTGCTTTGACTGATGACAGAAATGCTTAGTGTTCTGTGTTGATATTGGATGTTTGGTATACTGGGATTTAGCATTTAGGTAATGGAAGAAATTCGCAGGAGTAAGGGAAAAAAAATCTCCTTCCATTTGGTAATTTCTGTGTTAGCACGTCTGCGCTTTCCCTTGGTATAATTTGTTCACGGGTTTTGGTTACATTTCTTCAACTAATTTGGAGTCTAGTACTCAGGAACTGTGCTTCAAGAGTCCAAGGTTCCTCTGGAATTTACTCATATAGTACGATTTCGTAGTGGGTCTATGACTGTGAAGACGAGGGATCTCAACCTTTTCAACGTTATATTGTCAGCAATGCGTATACTACAACTATCTTTGTTAACAATTGTTTAGTTTCTTCATTTGTTGCATATTAGTGAACTTCAAAAATCTGCAGACGGAAATTGGTAGCATTTCTTAGTTTATAGTCTAATTTATATTAGGTGATGCTGGATCTGTTTGCTTAGTGTGTTCACAGTTACGGAGCGGAGGCTGCCAAGTTCTGTTATATGTCCGTATGGATTGTGACACAATGCTCCTTCATGGTTGCGCAGCATGCATATTCCATCTCAAAGCACCATATTGTCACCAATTTACGCTTAATCATGTTGAAAACAGTAGATGTATCCTTGTGTTTTTAAATATTCTCTAACTTATTTTCAGAGCACCATATTTCCATCTCAAAGCACCATATTATCCTTGTGTTACGCCTTGATGCTTTCAACATATACCATTGATTCTTTTAAAAAGAAAAAGAAATAACAGTAGCAAAATCTATACTTCATTCTAAGCTAGTTATGGTTATCTATATGAATGTCTTACTATCTATGACGCTCCATTTAAGACAGATAGATGAGGAGGAGGAAAAAAACAAGGGAAGTTTATTGGCGAGGGGGAGGGGGCTTTTCCAATTGGCGAAGCAAACAACTGAACGAGTAGGCACATGGACGGCAAGAAGCATAGATTTTTCTTTTTTGAAAAATTCACTCAAACTTGCAGCAATAAAAAGAAAAAGAAATAGTTTTTCATGTGGTAATCGAAGTTTATTGGTCTGACTAATAAAGGTGAGGATCTCATCAATTACACCACACTAAGTGCTGTGAGAAAGTACGATTTTGATATTTTGAAGAAAAATCTATCCCTGGAATATAAGCATAGGGAATTAACAAAATGACGGTGTGAAAATTATGTCTTCTGATCCGATCACAGGGTTATTCTGTTCGGTCAATGGGATACTGAACGAAAAGTTATTGAAATTTAATCTAATCACAGGGTCAACCTGTTCGGTCAAAGGGATTGTGAACCAAAATCTATAGCTTGGTCTTTGCGATGTAATGACAATATACAGCGATAACTCGTTGGAAATTGAAAAAAAAGAAAGGCAGGTTATCAAATAATGTAAACTATCGAGTAAAGAAAGATAAATGGACAAGATGAGAAAATAATTAGTGCATACATCCCATTTGAATAGTCTTATGAGAATGGCTTATACCTTGAATTACTAAAGCAACGTTTTATCAGGCGACCTAGTAATGTTTTTGGCCTGAAATATTGCACGCTAACTAGTATTTATAAACGTGCGCCGCATGTTAATAATGACACATGATGGTTTAAATATTTATTTATACGAAGGAATAATAAAATTTAATTAATGAGAGAATTTTATATATAATAATACAACAATCATCTAAATACCGAAAAAATATTGTTACATTAGCATAATACATGAATTCAAAATAAAAGGACATCATCCTTATACAAATGATTAATTTTAGTCATGTTAATTAGATGATTATGTATTGTAGTTTAAAAGTATTAAATGTGATGGTATCTTACCGAAAACTTCTTTATAGACATTGTTTTTTTGTATATGTTTCCTTCTAATGCTTTGGTTACTCTGCCATAATCAGAACTCTTGTTGTTGATATTAATATCTTTACACAAATTTAAAAGGCTATTCTTTAGTTTCGGAAGACGAAAGTTGATTCGGGGAATAAACACATACTTAGAAGCACATTGACCATTATCATAATTTCTGCATGTATGATGTTATTATCAAAACTTCTATATACTATATGTGTACTATTACATAAGCTATTCGGCGGATCTAAAATTTTCAGTAGCATGACGGGCATAGTTTTCTTCAAAATCAACCTATATGCAATGGAAGATTAATTCTAACTCAGTCTATTATATACACTAACACTAATATACGTAAGAAATAATGAACTTGACAACAAACCTGGATGATAGAAGGCCATTTGTTACTAAAGTATTTAAGTATTCTTCTTGGTAGGAATTGTTGGTATCAATCATCTTTTGTTGAGTCAAAACTAAAAAATATTTTATTCTTACCATAAAACTTAGCAATCAACCTTTTATTTAGTTGATCAACACATTCATTTCTGCTAGCTAAGATAGCTCTTTAATTTTTACCGTGTAATTTGCACAAATTATATTTTAATCTAATGATGGAAATATTTTCCTTATTAAATGCACTACTATTACCATTGTGGTTGATAACCAAGTGTTCTGGAAGAACCAAATCATCTTTTATTGGATGCTCTTCTTCATTTCGACCGGAAGCAAGAAGTCACTGAATATTGGATTTGTTCTTATTTTTATATTTCTTGTCATTTGAATCTTTTTCACTTGCGGCCATAAGCATAAATTTGGCAAGCTAGCTTTTACAGTCTCTACTTTCGTCGATTTTAGAACTATTGATAGTACTTGACAGAAATCACCTCCTAAACTATTACTTTTCCACCAAACTGTTTATTGATATACAATATATCTCTAAAACTCTAGAAAATTGTTTCGATCCTTTGACGCTTAGCCATAAACGCTTCATCACATATTATCAATTTGGCTTTCCTTATAAAGTTTAGCACTAGTGCTCTGCTTTGATAGGTTTGTGATGGTTATTTCAGTTATTTGAAGAGGTATATTAAATCTAAGATCTCATAATAAAATCGTTGTTGGTACACCACTTGTTCTTATTTCTAACAATATCATGCCTCTTGATATGAGATTTGCAAGTAATGCATGACATAGGAATATTATTTCTATTCCGCCGGAGGCATCTACAAAGGATAATACCGCTATACCAGTGTCGACTTTTTATAATATAGTCTTAAAAGTTTATTCTTGTCCATGATTTTAGATTTGATTATGCTTCCTCAAACACTTGTATGGCCTTCTTAGTATTAGACTAAGTTTTTTTACTTTGTGATCTATTTTTATTTAATCTCTAACACTCTTTTTATGGAATAAATTTATGTACCCTAAGATTTTTTTTTTTAACTTGAAAAATAATGTTACTCATATGATGAATTTATAAAATAATTTAATTGAATTCTCTTGCTAAATAATTGTCACGACCCAAAACCTACTATAAGGGGTGATGGCGCCCAACGTCGCCGTTAAGCAAGCTAACGGTGAACTATCACGTAAATTGTTCATTTTATTACTTTCGAAATCATAAACTTTTGTTAAGTAAGGAAATTTACACCTTTAAAATGCACGGATACATATATAATTAGTATTGCATAAAATAAAAGGTGATAATAATAAGCAAATCCGTAAGCATCAACTAGAATATCTCTAAAATCCGTTGGCACAAGTGCATGAACATTTACTAAGGAGTACAATAATAATATAACATCTGTCCAGAATATAAATAAAACGGGATAAAGTAAATAGTACGACGGAGACTCTGTGGGCTGCGATATGTAGCCTGGAATGCAGCTTACTATAAAGTCTCCTCAGCAGCTGCGCCTGCACACTTAGTGCAGAAGTGTAGCATGAGTACGTAAGTCAACGCGTACCCAGTAAGTATTAGCCTAACCCCGGAGAAGTAGTGACGATGGGCTGACATCGACACTTACTAGAGGTCCAATAAAGCAGTATGATAAATCCTAAACAGATATGACGCACACCAATAATCGTGGGATAAAACGGTAACGTAATCTTTCAAAATTTCTTTTAACGATATAAATTTCTCAATCTCGTATTCTATCTCAATAGCTCAGAAAATATCAAGTGCCAATATCAAATGAATAAAGAATACCATATGAAATGCCAGGCATCAGTGGAAGGATAATCTCGTGAATATTCGGACTGCTAGCGATATAATGTACAATTATGCCGAGGTCGTACAACCCCATCCAGAATAATGTGTGCACTGCCGAAGGTCGAGTGGCATGAACCATAGATGCATCTATTATAGTGCTGAGGCGTTCGGCCCGCTCTACAAGAAAGAAAGCAACTTATCAAATCATGAGGCACGTGCTTACAACACAGATACACGTGCATAATAGTGAATATACCCCTTTATGTTGATCAAATATCTTGGCAACAACTCAAGGTGATAAAGCTCGGCCTAATATATATATATTTTTAAATTAATTTTAATTATAATTTTAATTAATTAAGCTTGCGAAATGAGTCCACACAATTCAAATATTACATGATAAAGTCCTAAGTCTACCCGAACATAAACATGCTTTAGCTATGTACGGACTCTCGTCACCTCGTGCGTACTTAGCACCCACAACTAGTAGCACATAACAATTACATCACTTAGGGGATAGTTTCCCTCTCACAAGGTTAGACTGGAGACTTACCTCGCTCTGAAGTTCCATAATCGGCTCCAGTGCCTCTCTAACTCTTGAATTCAAATCCAATCGATCCGAAATTAGTCAAATAATGTGTAAAAAAAAAGGTGATGTTTATAATAAAATATAAAGAAATATATATATTTTTAGCTGATCCCAAATAATAGCCGAAAAAAATATAATTTTTTGTACATATGTGTATTCATATACATTTAATATATATTTTTTATATACTTTTTGGCTAGTGAATGCAATTAATTTCAGCCGACCAACCAATTTTTTATTTTGCCCTATAATGTAGGCCGCCCGATTTGCATTTCAACATCTACAGCTAAAAGTGTTGGCGAGTCATTAATTTCATCCACACCTTTGTAACAAATTTTCCAAAACTTAAAGAAGAATTTAATACTAACATAATAGAAGAAAATAATTTGGAACTAATCAGCATAGAAAGCTATAACTAATCAATCTTCTGCAAATCTATGTTGTGCTCAAAAATTTATAAAACACCAAACATAAAATAAATAGCGCTTGTACCATACTTAGGATCAGCATACAAAAAATAGCTTTAGATGACTGCTACTTATAATACATGAGGTTAAGCCATTGATACCTAATCGAATAATTTTTTATATTATGTTGTTATCCAATGTGAATTTGTTATTTTCTATTTAAATTCTAGGTAGTTTACAATTAGTCTTTCATTCTTTATATACGTACCAATCAACAATCACTTAGGTCATTAATGGTTCAGCCTCTGTAATTTCGAAAATTATTCTTACAGATCCTCTTTCTTAACTTTTCTTTTATAGATGTGATTTTTTAACTCAAGTTTGATTTTTATTAGTACGTGATTAGGAACAGAACGGCATAAATTTTAATTTGTTACATCTTTTGAAATTAAATTCTTTTTGTTTACTATTTTGTATTATATAAGCGTACAGTTTAATTATTCGACATACCATCTCTTCTCCTATGAGTATCCCCAAACGCCTATTAAGGAAAATCCATCATCGTTACATGATTGAGTTTTGTTTATGCCACCACGGGAGAACGATTTACCACTAACCTGACAGGCTAATCAATATTCATTACCCGTGCATATATGGGTGAAATTAGCTCATGAAAATATGACACGTAAGTTTGGGCGAATTAATATCCCGTTCATTTATTAACTTAAATTATTATGACCTGCCCGATTAACTATATGAATTTTATCCATATATCATGGAATTATATCTTGATGACATAAAATATTCTTGGAAGAATAAGCAATCGGGCAATTTTTTCCATCATAAACTTGTGTTTTGAAGACAAAAATTCTTTTGAATAGTAAGCAACCGATTGTTCTCTTTCAAGTTTCTATCTTCCAACAATATAAGAGAATGTATAAAGAAGCAATAATAAATAGATCACTAAAATTTTTTATCTTTATCTGCAATATATTAATAATTAAGAGTTAGTATAAAGTGTGACTTGATAAAGAAGACGAAAATTGAAAGAAGGAACACGACTTTGATTACTTTATCTTGAACTACAAAAAACACACAGTTAAAGTTTCTATCTTTCACAAATGTAGCATAAAATTAAAAGGCTTATAATAAAAAGAAAAAGAAAAATTAAACTACGTTAAACCGACGGTGAATTTATGGCATTCGAAGATAGTTGGATTGCCGTGAAAAGTATTATTGGTACAATATATTGAATACTTCAAAAGCGGCTTTCGAAATCAAATAAATACGTAAGGTGATATTTAACTTTTAATGGACATTGATCTTTAGATTAGAGTCCTTTACAAACAAGGCAATGTTTGCAGCGGTAGTGATTTACCAATTCAAAGTTAACAAATTTTTAGCTGATTTAATCCTACTTATTAGATAGAGTGTAAAAGACTATTATCGGTCAATATTTTAAGGGTATATAAATATTTAACTATCCTCTTTTCCAAATACAACTCATACACTATGTAAATCTTCTATTCTCACACAATTATATATTTGTTTGTAATTAGGAACAATAATATTTTTTGAAGAAAAATTATGGACGTGCCTTCCTAATTCAAGTAGGATCAATTTTGTATAATATGTGAAGTTTAAATCGGAAAAGACTTCCATCATTAGGTAATTTACAATTAGGTCCTTAAAATTATACAAATATTTAAGGGCATAAAAGTCGACTAATATTTTGAGGATATTTTAATCGTTCAACATTTAGCATAAATTATTCGTACTTTTATAATAATATAGATATATAAGATAAAGATAGATAGATATAGATATAGAAGATAGATAGATAGTTAGATAGATATAAATATAGATAAATAAAAAGAGAATTGTAGTAATTTTTTTGACAGTTGTATAAAAGATCAAAATCATAACTGGATGACGTATAATTTTAAGGATATGTTCATTATTCTAATTGACTATTCTATACCTTAAATAACTAAAAGAAATCTTCATAATCCTAAACAAAAAAGAATTGGTTCAGTTACCTTACCCTACTACTAAGACACGTACCTTTCTTAGAGCATAGATCGTAGATTTTCTTAGAAAATCCGACAGAATCTCCTAAAAGTCCTATTTATAGTCAGTTTCTATCTTCTTCATATTCAGTTAGGATTCTGTACCAGGCGGTATTGTTTTACCGAATACGTATTATACTAGGAAAAAACTTTATGTATATATTTTTTTGACAAAATTTCTAGTAATATACAACTCATCAATGATAAATACCAGCTCTTTCTTCACTAATTCTGTTAAAGGGTTTTAGAGAAAAGAGTCAGCGCCGAATCCATATTCAATGGCAGAATTACCAGTGAATATGGCGGCGGCGAATGAGGCTGACGAAGATCTGTGCCCCATAAAAGAAGTTGATATGACTGTTCCAAAAACTGATGATCCAACTACTCCTGTTCTTACATTCAGAATGTGGTTTCTTGGAATCACTTCTTGCGTTTTGCTATCTTTTGTAAATCAGTTTTTTTGGTACAGAACTGAGCCGTTGACGATTTCGTCTACGGCTGTTCAGATTGCTGTTGTCCCTATAGGTCATCTCATGGCAAAAACCATAACGAAAAGGGTGTTTTTTGAGGGTACGCATTGGGAGTTTACGCTAAATCCAGGGCCATTCAATATAAAAGAGCATGTCTTGATTACGATTTTTGCTAATGCTGGGGCTGGAAGTGTTTATGCTACTCATATATTGAGTGCTGTTAAGCTTTACTACAAGAGACCACTTAGTTTTTCTCCTGCTTTGCTTATCATGGCCACAACTCAGGTAACTAACTCTTAGTACTAACCTTTTTCTGGGGATTACTTGTTTTGAGAAAGGTACTTGTTTTAATGGGTACAACTGAATATAGTATATTTGTCATATATATATATATATATATAAATCACAGAAATTTCAAAATATTAAGTGGGCGATTGGACATAAGAATTGTGAAATTTCGAAAAAAATAAAAAACATTTCAAGTTGAAAATGGAATTTGGAAATTTGAGTTGTATATGGACATGAATACAACCTGGAGTTGTTTTTGAATTTATGTGAGTGATTTGGAATAAAAATTGTGAAAAATAGCTTTTTGGATCTTTTCAAATTTCAGAATTCAACTTCAAGTTGATTTGGAATTTTATGGCCGAACACTTTTTACTGAAAAAAAAGTAAAAAAAAATTCTGGAGAAGGTGAACTTTTATGGGCTAAACGGACCCTTAAATTTTGATCCCATATTTCAAAAGTACAATTTGTTTAATGCTAAGAACTTTAAAAATTGAACCAATCAAGTTCTATTGCGGGTTCGTCCGAAGCTAACAAACGATTAATTTAGAACCCATTAACTTAAAATGATTATAATCCCGAACACATAAGGTTCAAATCCTACCTCCGTCTCTGGATCTGCCTTTGATAACATGTCTTTTATTGATACTGTTTAAAAATTTGTAATTATTGGATTTTTTATCCATACAAGTAATAATTATATAGTACTATAGTTACTGGTTGTTTAGGTATTTGATCATGTTAATTCAGAGGGTGGTCTAAAATATTTTACGAGGTAATTAAACAAAAGTTGACTAAAGCTACATTCTTCCACTTTTTTCATTTCCTTTCTATTACTCCTAGTTATTTGCTAGTTTTTTTTTAATTTATTGTTATCTTCAAATTAATGGCAGATGTTAGGTTTTGGTTGGGCTGGTATTTTCCGGAAGCAGTTGGTTGAGCCAGCAGAGATGTGGTGGCCAGGCAGTTTGGTTCAGGTCTCCTTATTCAGGTATATGCATTGTATTTATGTCGGTGTAATTTAACATGTTATAGCATTTTACTTTACCAATCAGTTTAGGTTACTCCAGTAAATGTTGTACATAGAAATTAAACTTATTAGTTATACCGTTGTATGATTGTGCAGGGCTCTGCATGAAAAGGAGACTAGACCAAAGGGTGGTACAACTCGGATACAGTTCTTTCTCATAGCCTTAGTTTTCAGCTTTGCATACTACATATTTCCTGGTTATCTTTTCCAGATGTTATCCTCATTTTCTTGGATCTGTTGGCTGGCCCCCAAGTCTATCCTTGTTCAGCAATTGGGTTCTGGCATGCGCGGCCTTGGAATTGGGGCTTTGGGATTTGATTGGACGACAATTTCATCGTACCTTGGAAGTCCTCTAGCAAGTCCATGGTTTGCCACTGCTAATGTTGCAGCTGGTTTTGTACTTGTAATGTATTTGATGACTCCGCTCACTTATTGGTTCAACGTTTACAATGCCAAGAATTTCCCTATATTTTCTTCCAGCCTCTTCACGCTAAATGGGACGAAATACAACACCGAGGGAGTCATTAATTCACACTTTCAGCTTGATAAAGCTGCCTATAATCAATATGGTCAGTTGCATTTGAGCACTTTCTTTGCCATGACATATGGTCTTGGATTTGCTGGTCTTACTGCTACTCTCGTCCACGTTTTTCTCTTTCATGGAAGGTATGCATCAGCTTATTATTCTTGGATTATTGAATGCTAGAGCCCTTAGAAGTGATTGAAATATAACAGATACATTGATCGATTTCAGATATTGAACTCCGCATATCTACGTTATAATCTTTGCATATAGACCATAAACCAAACACCCCCTTATAATTTTAATAGATTGATCATGTCATCTATTGAAATGCAATACATTTTTGGCTTCTTAGTCATCTTGATTTCAAAACTTGAAGGGTGTCCTTAAAAATTGTCTTTGCAGAGAAATGTGGAATCGATCCAGAGAAGCATTAAAACACAAACCAGATGTGCACACAAGGCTAATGAAAAGTTACAAGCAGGTCCCTATGTGGTGGTTCCATGTTGTTCTTGTGGCAAATATGGTATTAATCTTCTTTACTTGTCAGTATTATCTTGAAACATTTCAATTGCCTTGGTGGGGTATCTTGCTAGCTTTTGCTATAGCCCTGGGTTTCACTCTACCCATAGGGATAATTTCAGCCACTACAAACCAGGTAATTAATACACTGTCCCCAAAACTGAATCTCCTTTATTTGTTGTGTTGTTGTCAATTTGACCTTATTTTATTTTCCCTTATTTCATTTTCTTTTGGTTGAAACAGCAACCAGGTCTTAATGTCATCACAGAATATATTATCGGGTATCTATACCCTGGCCGCCCTGTGGCTAACATGTTGTTCAAGGTGTATGGGTACATAAGTATGTCCCAAGCTCTTAGTTTTGTCTATGATTTCAAGCTTGGCCACTACATGAAAATTCCTCCCAGGGCAATGTTTATGGCTCAGGTTAGTATTAATTATCGATGTAGATAAGAATAATATCTTTGGTTATTTTCTGAATGCTAAGATTATTTGGTTTTCCAGATGCTGGGCACATTCATATCGATAATTATCTACACTATTACTGCTTGGTGGCTCATGGATACGATACCAAATCTCTGTGACATCTCTGTGTTACCAGACAACAGCCCGTGGCAGTGTCCAATGGACCGTGTATTCTATGACGCCTCTGTTATATGGGGGCTCATTGCGCCATTGAGAATATTTGGACCACTTGGTGTCTACCCTAACGTGAATTGGTTCTTTCTTGGAGGAGCCATTGCCCCTGTACTAGTTTGGTTGGCACACAAAGCTTTCCCTGAACACAAGTGGATATCCCACATACATATGCCTGTCCTACTGGGCGCAACAGCAATGATGCCTCCAGCAAGCTCTGTCAACTACACGAGCTGGCTAATTTTGGCGTTCCTCTCTGGTTATGTTGTTTATAGACGCTGGCCTCACTTGTGGGAACGTTACAACTACGTTTTGTCTGGTGGCCTTGATGCTGGAACTGCTTTTATCGCCATCTTGTTGTTCCTTGCTATTCAGTCCAAAGATATCAATATCGACTGGTGGGGGAACAACACAGATGGATGTCCGCTAGCTGCTTGTCCCACCGCTCCAGGCATTTCTGCTAAAGGATGTCCAGCCATATTTTAATTTCTTTTTTTACCATCAAGTCTTCAGTCTTTTCAACATCCTGTACATAATCTCGGTCAGAACATGCACTTATTAATTTAAGAGTTCTTTAAGATTCCAACTCTTATTACGCAATATTGTGATAAACAGCAGTTTTCGGTGTAGGAGTATTACTTTTTTCTTCTGTTCGGTATTTGGATGTGAAGCTCCCTTCAATATATGATGTTTATACCTACAAATATCCAATCTTCTATGATCTCCCAGTTTCTGTAACTTAAGTGGCTGTCTGTTTAAGTTTATTCTAGTAGCTTTTTAACGTGAGTAACTAAAAGTCTAAAATAGCAAATCTTACTCATTTTATGGGAAAAAAGCTGGTGCTGCATTGGGAATTAGATTATCAATTTTGTTTGTCATTGGATTGGAACAGAAATAAAATGACTAAGTTAATCTTCGTGAAAGTTATCTCACGTTCACAATTGTTTCTACTCATGGCCGGCTCTACTATTATCACAAGTAAGGCTTGTGCCTTAGCCCCAGATTTAAAAATAATCCGTTTATAATTATTTAAAAAATAACAATATTTAGTTCTTTTAATACAAAAAATAGAATTTTCATATAAAGAAAATAAAACTTTTTAGGTATACAAATAAAGTAACTAATGACTTACTGAAAAATGGGTAGATGAATTGTTTTCTCAACGTTTCAATTTAAGTTGATTTAGCAATTTAACTTTTTACTCTTTTATTAGATAACATGTAAAAGATTAATTACTTTTCTTCCTTAATTTCCAAGTTAATTTTTCTTTTCCGTAATCTCTTCACATTTCTAAAACCCTTACATTTTCTTTTTGTCTTTCTCTTTGATATTTTATTCACCTTCTTTATCCGATCCAAGATTTCGTACTCAACTTCTTTCTCCAAGATTTCATTAGTAAGTGCTCAACAGTCTTTTAAAAGTTTAGACTTCACATTAAATTTTGGCTTTAGGCCACACATGTGCTTGAGCTGCACTTGTAATTCTACTCTTCAAAATGATACTTCTATCCTCGACATTACGCTTATGGATGAATTTTTTATTTATGAATTGAGGTAAGAATACATATTGACAAAGAGTTTAAGACTAAATATCAAAATACCATGGTTAAGTAATAAAGTTATGTAGAAAAATACATGTGTCATGCACTTATTAATTTGGTTCATACATTGGATACTGGTTCAGACACCGGATTCGGTAATTAGGAAATAGGAGTGTACATAAGTCGGGTTGGTTAGGATTTTTTAATTACCAAATCAAATTAATGGTGTCGGGTTTTTAAATCTATAAACCAAATCAAACCAACAAAGTCGGTTTTTTCAATCTCGGTTTTACTCGAGGTTTTCGATTTTTTTCGGGTTTTTGGGTTTTTCCGGTGAAGTATACAACTATATAATGTAGTTTCCAAAAAATAGCACAATAATATGAGATAAGTCATAGCATTATACTAAAATATTCAATAAAAAAGATAATAAAATTACATAACACAAATACTGCTAATTAATAAGCCATAATGAAATTAACATAATCTAAAAATACTATATAGGTCATGCTAAAATAAGTATAGCTAATAAGTATTATTAATTACATAATTAAGCACTAAAAAAAAGATAAACTAAGTTATACTTTCATTATAAATTAATTTAAAACTAAAAAATAGATATACAACACTATCACCATTCCTAGTATTGAATTTAATTTCTTTTGTTAGCATTAACATTGATTTGAACTTTAATATTTTTGATCAGTTACTACATATATGAGCTATAAAATTTATTTACTATTCAAGAATGTTAAGTCCAAACTTGAAATAATACTTTAAAAGATAAAATTGTGAAAGGGTTTAAGAAATATTTATAAATTATATTACAATAAATATTTATATGTATAAATATTTTTAAAAATTGTATAAATGTACTATCGGGTTGGTTTGGTTTCGGTTAGACTTTTTTTAGTTAAACCAAACCAAACCAATTATGGTCGGGTTTTTTTTCCCAATACCAAACTAAATCAAACCAAACCACAATCGAGTTTTTTCCCCGGTTTGACTCGGATTATCGGTTTGGTGCGGTTTATCGGTTTTTTTTGTACACACCTAATACTAAATACCACATAACTAGCAGAAAGCTAATGTAAGAGTAGCGGCGCCAACTTTACGATAGCCAGCCGTCCTATATAAATCTACAGGCGCGAAAATTCCATCGCTCATGATTTCATGCTCAAGCAATTGACATATCTTTCATGGTGTTTGCTGGTATATATATGGCATTGTTTAGTTGCTTGAATTTGCTCCAGAGTGTTGATTTCTCAAAAGAATAGGCTAGTTATAGTCTGCATTACATATCCTGTGCCTAAGAACGAACCAGAGATCCTCAGCAACATCTCGAGGTGCAATTAATTGTCTTACATGAGACTCGAGGTATTCCCCTGTTAGAAGGCATGATTCAACATAAATTCTCTCAAAATGTTAATTCAGAATCATGTCCCCTTTTCCCACTGCTCTATCATTTCAATCAGATGTGATTCAAACTCGCAGAGGATAAGGAATGACAGCCACAGACAAGAATCCATCTTCATTCTCTTTATATGAGACGTAGCAGCTAGCTGTCAGGAGTAGACATTAGTTGTTCGTGCATTTGGTTTGTGTCTGATCTTGTTTTCGGAGTTTGAGTTCCTGACTAAGCCTTACCAGTTTATACAGTGTATTTTCTTATAATGGTGTGCGGGTGGCAAAACCTGTTTAGCTCATCAACGAAGTTCTTATTTGAAAAGGAAAATACTGTCGCAGAACTAAGTAGAACTGTCGCAGATAACGGAAATTTCATCCCTTGATCTCCAGATCTGCTATTACAACATCACGCCAACAGGCCTAGAGGCAACCTTAAACATTACAAAGGCAAAGCTAGAATTCATATCTGACAGACCCCACTCTAAAATAAGCGAGCACTAAACAGTTGCCAACAATAAAATGGTAAAACAAATTGCATGAATGTGCTATAGTTCAATGTAGATGATCTACTCGTCTCATGAGTATAGTGCTTTTCGAATATTTGAGCGTACATTAGAAAAAGGAAGAGTGTTCAGGAAGTACATTTAAGTGAGCTAGAACTTTAGCAGCCAAAGATTTCATGTCACTTCTTCCTTTCTGAGTGATTTCCACAAGTGGCATCTGCGCTAATATCTCATACTTTTGCTTCATTTCTATCATTCGAAATATCCTCTCCAAGGCCTTGAGAGATTTTTCTTGTAAAACGATAGATGATGAGCTCAACAATTTTATGATTGGAGCAATAACATTGGATTCTGCAAGTACCTTAGAACCATTCTGCAGTTGTGCACCTTCAATTATTGTCAAGATTGCATCTAAAGAAGCTTCAGCAGCTGCAGGATCTGATTCTTCTAGCACTTCTGCGAGGGGTCTGAGAGCATTAGCCTCTACAAGGCAGAATGTGGATTCAATGCTGCAAATTCCTAAGTGCACAGGACAGCTATGTGTTGGTGATGCAATACAACAGCTGAACATCCAATTTTTTCTAACCGGCTTGCTCAGAATACACGAGCTTTCTGATAACTGCTTTAAACAAGTGGCTGCATTCTTTTTAGTCAAGGAACTGCCAGACGATAGTAGGGATACCAGAAGAGTAATAACACCAGCTTCAGCAACTTGTTTTTGTGTTTCTGGATTTGTTGGAAGAGTAAAACGGCAAAGAGCTCCAGCAGCATTCTCTACGACTTCATTTCTTGGTAAAGCATGCTCATTTCTACCGCATAAACAGTCTAAGATGACGTCAAGCGCCCCAGCATCAAGAAGGTGCTGAGACATTGAACAATCTTGAGGAAGGTAGGAGATTATTCCCAACGCAGCATCCGTCTCTTCTTCGTTATCCGAAGTTCTGATGATCCGCACCAAGTTCCCAATGCAGGTACTATTTACATGCTCTAAGAGAATATCATCATTGCCATCTTTTGTCAATAAATAGAAGAGTTTCACCGCATCAGCCCGTACCTTACGGTCATCAAGTTCACATAGGTAGACTAGTACCTTAATTGCAGAAATCTGACAATGAAACCATTATTGAAATGACAGCTAAAGTCAGAAATCAAATATGTTTATCTACATGAACTTCAAGATCTGACACTAGAGTGAAGTGTAATTAGTTGATTGTACAGGAAATGAAATGGAGAGCAATTATGAAATCATATCAGGAAATAATACAAAAAGGAGATTTTTTCTTTACCTACTAGCAAGTAAGTCAACAAAATCTTAGAGAAACTAACGCATCAGGGTCAAAATGCTAACAACAGCTATATAATGTTTAAGCTTTTGGTAGTCCGTTAATTGCAAATTTTCTTCCCTTATAACACAACCTGAACATATTTCTTTCCTAATGAGGATCATCAGTTTACAGTTTGATTAAGGTAGATATCTTTAGAGGGATTGTGTTTTCCCACTAGTTTATGACTCCGGGAATACTAGCTATAGTAAGTGCGAAAAATTATATCTGATTATGCTAGCTTGTGCAAAAATATTGAAGATAATTTATCAGAATCTACATACCTGTCTCAATTTAGCCCGGATATCAGAACCAGCAGGAGATTGGCACATTGCTTGAAAGATACGAAGAATGCTTTGTTGCACGTTAGATCCAGTCAACGATACAAGAGAAAAGAGTTTAAAAATATCGTCATGAGATTCCAACAGTGAAACCTGAACATCCTCTGATCTTTGCGAATTTGTTGACATGGCAAGTTGCATAATTGTTGCTGCAACATGTTCCCGTATTTCGTTTGACAAGGTGTGACAAAATAGTAGTTCAAATAGCAGGTCACTGACACCTTCCTTAACCATCAGCTGACCATTTTGTGTGACAGTTGAAAGGTTTTGAAGTGCTTTGACAGCAATACTTTTCATCTCTGTATTGCTATGGGAGAGAAGTTCAAGAAGTGGCTTCAGTGCCCCATTTTCTATGAGGCACAGCTTAAGCTGGTCGCTCAACTCGATCTCTGACAAGGTTTTGGCCATGAACATACGCTTACTTTCAGTTCCTGCACCAATAATGAGGTAGACTTATAAATTACGGCTTCTGGAAGTAGTTTTGAATTCAAACAACCAATGATTACATCAACATAAAATCTGCCTTTTCAAATTCACCAACCATAAGCCATCTGTCACTTTATGGGTCTACCTGACATCAGGATATCATTCTTGGTTTCTGCCACATGCCATCCTATTTAACTTATTGGTTCATACCCTTATTAGATGTATTCTTGCATTAGTTCTTTATGTTGGCTTAATTTCCAAAATGGATACGCTTACTCATCTAGACCGGTTAGATGCCTTGTGGTTGCAATGAATTGCAGACATCCTAAGATCTCCAGAACAGTTCCGAAATGCTTAACATAGTTTATTATTTAAAGGTTAATTAGAAGCTAAAATAGCACAGATTCTAAAATAAAGTTCAGGCTTGGATCAAAAGAAGCTATCATCCAAAAGCACAAAAAAGAATGATTATAGCCTGAATTATGCAGTAACTTGGGATCTTGAAAAATATCACTCAAAACAATATCATAAGTTTCAACTGTTAAGTATGATAATGTTAAGCAAATACCTGAACATAGTTGTTGTAATAAGGGTGCACCATAATTTAATCTTGCCATCTCAATGACATTCTGATCAAGGAAAGAGAGATTCTTTAAAATCTCACTTGCATACTTTGCAACTACAGAGTCATCACTATTCATGAAAGCAACAAGTAGAAGGATGCAACCCTGGACACTGCCCATCAAGTCCCGAACTATACTACTTCTCGATAGCTCCAAAAGCAGTTGCAAAGCCAATGTGCTTTCTTCAGGCTTGCGCGCAAGGGATCGCACCACCAATCCAATAGCATTATCTACTGTACCTATTCTTTCCTGCCAGCACACCAGATAAAATAGCTTTAAGATCATTCAGAGGAGGTATCCATTTGATAACATTATTTGTTTGTGGGAATTGTGTGAGAGATAAGTAAATTTTGAAAAAATCCACACATAAGCGGACCAGTTGCGTGTTCACTGCTACTGATGTATGTGCAATTCTTGCTGGAGTAGAATTTGGATCATATAATTGTGAAATGTACACTAAACTATACCTTGCCTTCTTCACTATCCTTTGAGAGTGCGTAAAGTATCATTAAAGCAGACTTTCTTATTTCAGTATTATTTGCACATAGAAGATCTATAGTAACTGGAATGTAATTTTCCATCACTATCCATTCTCTCTGCAGCTCACTCCTTACACAAAACTCCAGCAACTTCTGCAAAGATTGAAGCACTTCTTCCTCATCGTTTGTCTGAATTTTCTGTTTTAGGGAAGCAATTGTGACCATGATGTTTCTGTTTTTCCATTCTTCAATTGACTGATGCAGCGTTTTATTGGATCTGAGATCTGATCTTTTCAAGGGATTTTTGGTCAAGGGGCACAGCTTATTGCCATCTGCTAACCACTTTTCAATCGCTGTCCTTTCAAATATCTGCCCCAAAGAAGTCTCCACCGGATCTTCCATGACATCTCCAGTAATTGGGCAATAAAATGATTGCAAAGGTTCTAATGGTTGCCTACCCAAAGAGTTCCTTTTAGTCAAGTAATTCGTCTGCTTTTCTTCTGCAGTTGTAAGCAAATCAGCCTTGCCAAGTAATAGAATGATCTCTTCCATCCGTAATGTCTCAGCCAGGTTCTTCCCTTGTTCACTACTTTCAGTTTCTCTCTTGAATTCTTCAAATTCTTTCTTCAGTTCTGATTGCTCATTTGCTATTCCAACAGCTTTGGCAATACAAATGAGCAAATCATTCGCATAGGATCTATCGACATTCCTCTGTTGTATTCCTGATTCAATTTTCACTGAAACTTCCTCCTCCTTGGTAGAGACATCATACTGAGTATCCAGCATTTTCTTGCATAAATCTTTCAGTTGATCAGCGATTTCTGGTAAAATATTCAGAGGTTCCGTTGTCATTAGCAACAAAGCCTGAGTAATATCCCTAGTACTACTCTCAAAGAACTTGACAATCCTCCGACAGTTCAATAGGAGATAAATTTTGTTCCTATTTCTGCAGTCCAAAGCTAGTTGTTTAATCAATTCTATCTCCAGCTTGAGATCCTCAAAAGCAGGACTTAAGTTAGTGATTTTACTGGTTCCGGCCTTCGATAACTCTTTTAGGACCAATGCAATCTTCTCCAAGAAATTTGAAAATTTATTGAAATTTTCCTGCTGTACAACAACAGAATTTGCAGCATCCACTGTTTCAAATATAAGCCGAGTTATTTCAGTGACAAATCCTGAAGCTGCAACGTGAGAAACATCAGTGGACGGATCCTCTGGCATGATAACACACTTAGGAATGCAAAAGCAAAGGCAAATCCCTCAATCCTCCAGTATGCGAGCACGTTAGATAGCCAAACTTCAGCCCTTTCCAGGTACAATTATATCAAATATTGGATCACTGTGTCGAGGTCGTACAGGAATGCCTGCATCAGTTTCCATCTATACAGCATCAATGCAAAATTTTCAACAGTGTCTCAGACAGTTAAATTTCAGCACTCAAACGTCGATTTATTAATTTGGGCATAAAGATCTCAACTAATGTCTTTGTCTTATAAGAAAACTAGTTACTGAAAGAAAAAACATACAAACGACAGATGCAACAATCTATTTTCGTAAAACTTCCTAAAATCTTTTAACCACTCTACTCAAGAAAAATTGCTCTATTGTTTGTTTATTGCTTCCTTTTCTGTTCCTGAGCCGTGGGTCTGCCGGAAGCAGCCTCTCTATCCTCATAAGGTAGGGGGTATGAGTTTGCGTAACACTATCCTACCCAGACTCCACTTGAGGGATTTCACTGGGTTTGTTGTTGTTATTGTTACTCAAGAAAATTGCTTGATTTCTTTATCAGGTAACACTATATGATCTTCTACATGAATGTTCTAAAGTCTGATTCTGTTTGTGCAAAATGTAATCCGATTTTTGCACTTCATTTTATCCACCTCTCCATTTTAGCATGATTTTGGTGTAAGCTTGTCTTTATTTTCCTTTACAACCTTTTGCTTGAAAACAACCTAGTAAAATTTAAATATAAAGAAGATGAAAGCTAATAACAAAGAAACAAAATGCACAATTTCTGAAATCATTCTGAGACCATTAACTGATGTAAAAAGCTTTTCTATTATTCTGGTTAAGCTGAACACTGTAAAACCACATATCACACATCTTCCTAGCTTAAAAGCCCAGTTTTCAAGTTAATTAAAAATGTAAATGAACCTAGATGTAATTTAGCTGATAAATAAAGTTTATATCATATACGTGCATTTAGGGAGGGAATTCAAGTTGCAAAGATACTGAAATACGTATTTACTAAGAACAGTTACGTACCTCTTTAAGGAAAAGTCTATTTATGTGCAGTTGATGCTCTTGAAGTTGTTTCGCTGAATTCTGCTTCTTCCAAAATTTGATTCCGACTTTCCAGAGTAGGCAAAGATGTGATGTAGAATTAATTAACAAGAGACATTTCTCTTTGTGTGGTCTTTCCTCACTGCGCAAAGTCAAGTAAACGTCAACGGCAGAAAAACACGGCAATTACCATGAATAGAAAGGTTCAAACTAATGGATTGGCCCCTACACCGGAGCCTGGCGCCAATTAGAAGGCACTACTTTGCCTATGATTAATTATCAACGACCCAAAATACACAATAGGTCGTGATGCCGCCTAACGCCACCGTCAGTCAAGTCAATGATGATTAACCAACTTAGTTACTCATTTTATTATCTTTAAAATCATAAATCCCATTAAATAAATAGAGTGAAACCCGGTACTCGTAGAACACCCGTAATTTTTATTTACCAATTTCCGTAAAAAGTATAAATTATAAGATAAAATGATAATAATTACGTGACTACAATAATGAATATCCACTAGGAGCCCCCAAAATCCAGTGTCATAAATGCATGAGCATCTACAAAGAAATATAATAAAATATAACATCTGTCTGGAATACAAGTTAGACAGGAGAATATAAGTAACTCTGATGGAGACTCTGTGTGCTGCGGATCGTAACCTGGAACGGAGCTTACTATAAAGTCCCCACAATAGCCGCGCCTCTACGACCTAAAAGACCACCAAATATATATATATACCTACACAATAAATGCAGAAGTGTAGCATGAGTACGTAAATCAATGCGTATCCAGTAAGTATCTAGCCTAACCCCAGAGAAGTAGTGAAGAGGGGTCGACATCGACACTTACAAGTGGTCCAATATGTCAAGCGCAATAGAAAGTAAACAAGTATGAGGCATGGTAAAAGTAAATGAACAGCGTAAAAAGATATAGGTACGTGGTACGATCCTCCTCTGAACAGTAAATACAAGCTCTCAGTTATCGGTCACCTCCTCAACCGGAGTATATATGTAGAATGGTCTCCACCAGATAGATCGTCACAACTCACATCAGAAAAGCTCACGGATACGATGGCTTCTTGTCACATATTACTCACGACGATGCCGAGGCGAACGGCCTGATCCCATAAGAGTGTTTCATAAAGCTGTCGAGGCGAACGACCCAATCCCATAAGAGCATTTATAGAAATGTTGAGGCGAATGACCCAATACCTAATAATGTGTACACTGCCGAGGGTCGAATGACACGAACCAGAGATGCATCTATTACACTACCGAGGCGAACGACCCGCTCCCATAAGAGTGTGGTACATAATCCTGCCAAGGCGAACGGCTGGATACCATTAGAATAAGGAGCTTTAACGGGTCCTTGATCCCACTCACGAATAAACGTGTGAGTTATGAACTTTAAGGAAAGCTTTGCGATGAAAACACACAACGCGGGAGGAATTCATAAGGGAAGCACAAATATTCTGCGGATTACCAAGCAGCTCGTCACATCTCTACAATAACGAGTCAATCACCCTATGCAAGTCTAGTCTCAAACCGTAACGCGAAATATAGGAATTAAACGAGCAAAGATACTCAAATAGTACAACTATAGCATGTCGTGAACCTAAGTCTACCCGGACATAATAAGGAATTCTAGCATACGCACGGACACTCGTCACCTCATACGTGCGTAGCTCCCACAACATGTAGCACATAAGAACATAATACCTACGGGGTAAATTCCCCCTCACAAGATTAGAAAGGAGACTTACCTCGCCTCGAAGTTCCATAACCGGCTTCAACGCCTCCCTAGCACCTCAAACCAATGCCCATCGGTCTGAAACTAGTCAAATAATGTGCAAACCAATAAAAATGTACTCTAATACTCACAATAAATCAATTTATAATAATCCACAACTCCGCTCGAAAAGTCAATAAAGTCAACCCTCGGGCCCACGTGCGTGGATTCCAAAAATTTTTGAAGATAAACTTTTCCCATAACATTATGAAGTCAAATATATGATTTATTCCTAATTCCATTTCCAAAATCGTGGTCAAAATCCAAAAATACTAATTTCTAAGTTTCTTCAAAATCTCACAATTTCTACTAATTTCCATGTTTAAATCCATATATAAGCCATGTATTTAACTCACAATGTGTAGGATTCTCTTACCTCAAGATTGATGATGAAAATGGCTCCTCTAAATTGCCACAAAAATCGCCCAAGCAAGAGAGGAATGAGTGAAATAAGCAAAAATCCCAATTTTAAAACAATTTTGACCAGGCCCAGCCTCTTCGCGATCGCGAAGCCTAAAAATACTGCCTCCCAAATTCCTCTACACATTCACGACCAACGGGCCGCGTTCGCGAAGCCTCTGATCCCACTGCCTCGTGTTCGCGATGTAAGCATCGCGTTCGCGAAGGTTTAACTGCTCCAGGCCCAGCTCCCCTTCTTTTTACGCGTTCGCGACCTCCATGTCACGTAGGTCGCCTCAGCTTCTCCTCCACGTTCGTGATCCTTGTGTCACGTTCGCGATGAACAAATCCAGCAACCCCAAAAATCTTTCTTCACGAACGCGTGAATCCCTTTGCGTTCGCGAAGAACAAAATTAAACACCAGCAACCAGCAACAGCAAATCACCCAAACTTGGTCCGAAACTATCCCGAAACACACCCGAGGCCTCCGGGACCCTGTCCAATCACACCAACCAGTTCCATAACACAACACGGACCTTCTTGAGGCCTCAAATCATACCAAACAACGCCAAAACTACGAATCGACGATCGAAACCCTCTTTAAACTTTCAAACATTCAAACTTCGCCGAACGAGTCCGAATTACACTTAAACATCTTGGAATGATGCTAAATTTTGCGTGCAAGTCACAAATTACGATACAAACTTATTCCAAGGCTCAGAACTCCAAACAGACATCGATAACACCAAAATTCATTTCAAATCAAACTTAAGAAATCTTTGAACTTTAAAAATGCCAACCTTTCACAACAAGCGATGAAATGTTCCGGGGCCACCCGATACTCAACCCGAACACGCGCCAAAGTCCGAAATCATTATACGAACCTATTGGAACCTTCAAATACTGATTCCGAGGTCGTTTACTCAAAAGTTAAACCTTGGTCAACTCTTCCAGCTTAAAGCTTTCGAGTTGAGAATTTTCCTTCCGAAACGACTCCGATCTTCCTGAAATTCAATTTCGACCACATGAACAAGTTATAAAACATGAAGTGAAGCTACTCAAGGACTCAAACCACTAAACGACACACTAGAGCTCAAAACGATCGGTCGGGTCGTTACATTCTCCCCCACTTAAACATGCGTTCGTCCTCGAACGTGCTAAGAATTGCTCTAGATTTGTCCCAAAATCACTGTTCAACACCTTGTGCACCTACTCATGCCACCACAACCCAGGTGAGCACATTAGCTCGAGCCAAACTGTAAATCCTCCTTATAACCTTAGCTAATAAGCCTTAGAACCAAATTCCAACATCTGGAATTCTCTACAAGACCTGATTCTAACATACAAACACTATATCAATCTCCATACGCTGAACAGACACATGATCATGTACCCATGCTGACATCACACAACGCACCACATAACTCATTTGCCCAAGGCTACCTCCTTCAAGCACAACAGCTGCAAATTCATTGACCCGACGCTCGTAGTATACCTCAAAACACATATAAGCCCGGTTTCAATCCTCGCAATACTGCAACGATGAAAGAGATGCGCAGTAACTCATAACCACCCGTGAAATCAATAACTCACGGAGTTTCTCTGCTTTGCAAGAACCGTTACCTCATTCTTAACTGAATAGTAACACTTTCTCTTTAATACACCTTGCATAAATCCGCTCGCACCGATTTCAGGTCCAAAAAACTCGTCTCACCCAGTATAAGTTGCTCCGGCAATGAGCCACCTCAAACACTGGCCAAAATCTCATACGACGCCATCAATGCGCCAACAAGCTACAACTTGAATATGACACATAAGGAAGAGCGAACTCTGGAAAAGAACTACCTAGCCTGCATAACAAATAAAACGGTCGAACAGACGCTATGAACCCTTCTCAGAGAATGAGAAACAAAATACACTGTTGCGGCGTGCAACTTGATCCAAATGTGACACTGTTGCGGCGTGCAACCCGATCCAAACATGACATCGTTGCGGCGCGCAACCCGATCCACACAACATACCCGTGGCGGCATGCCACCCGATCCAAACAATATACCTGTAGCGGTGTGCCACCTAATCCACACATAACAATCAATAAGGAAACGCTCTTCAAGCCGAAATGCTTATACTTACGAAATGCTCGAATATTGACCACAAGCACGCCAAGTGCATAATACAACCCTGAGGGGATGGATAGTGCCATACGCTACAAAAACCCAAGAACGACTGAGGTGCAACAAATGACCTGCATATCGAGAGCCATCTTGCTCATATAACACCACAAGCTACACGGGATCAAAACGCATATGCGAATAATCAAGCCATTTCACAACCCACCTGGCACAATAGAGTATTACATGGAATAGATGACGACGGGAATAACATCCAATGCCCGAAGACTTCTCCATAAACAGTGCTATGACGAATGAACACATCCGGCCTGACGTAGAGCACTTATTTACATTAGACTCACCAACGGACCTCAAGGCGATTCTGATCATACCATACTCGGCCAACAACCTTCCGAGGATCCACAATGGTCGTATCCATGACACACACGAGTAGCCATCCAATCCGGAACAAACTCCCACAGTCCACAACCAAAGGAATAGAGCGCCTTTCAGGCATAAACTCTCACATTAGCGATAGTACCAGAATCTCCATACTTGGTTTCAATCCTTCACAATGAAGTGACTAACATGTCACACTTATACAATTTCCCATGGGATACGCACCCACGACCATCCACACCAGGCAGCGAAGTCTGAACCTCCATATGTTCTCTGCAAAGTGAATCAAGAATCCGCAAATCAATACACAATGCCTCATATACATGACACTGTTCCTAGGCGACACCAAGATAATGCCAGCTTACTCTAAATATTTGAAGTCTTCCCCGGCTCCTCTGAGCTCGTGATACTGTTATCAACACCAAACCTTGACATTGGTCCTCAACTTCAAAATTTCCAAACCGCCCGCTACATTTACCATGTCGCTACACGAGAGTACAAGAATTCATCATAACCCTTAAACTACTAGTAGAATAAACACCTCATTGTCTAGAAAACTTTCACTTAACTCATTTCAGAAGAACCATTGCAGCACACAACTGAATTCCCATAACTGCAGAAAGTACAAACCTCAAGTTGTGGTCTAAATCGCCATAACTCTCCCGGGATTTATTTACACATAACAGGTCATCATAATCAAATACCTCCCAATCAATAAAATTATGGTGGCTGTCAAGCCCGCACATACCACCACTAATCACCTGTATAGCTTAACTTACCAAAGGATTTGATCATTTCCACAACCATGCTGATTCAACCCATCACTAACTAACACAACTTCTTTATTCTTGATTTGCCTTTGAAATAATAATAGCTCCCTTCAAATGCATAACAGTCCTCAAACGACACTCATCTCGAGTGACACCAAATCACGAGGCCACGTCGTCTTAACATCCGTAAGTCATTTTATACCCTCTTCATGCACTAAATATGTGACGACCCAAAGGGTCATCACTTGTTTTTAGATTGAATTCAGTGTTCCGAGACTTAAAAACCTCCTTTTTACCTCACCTCGATTTGCATGTGCAATCTGTATAATTTTTCAGAACGTAAACAAAAAACTAACGAGAAGAACAAAAGTAAGATACAAAAGAACATTATCCTAACTAATCACCCATGATATGCTCACTCCAATCCCTCATTTCTCTAATTCCCTAAATCCCCCCATCAGCTCATGTCTCTCACCCCCACTTTCCACTTCCCCACTCATCTCACCATTAACCCACACATCTATATATAATACACACATGTTTACATAAAGAAGGGAGAAGCAATATTTTGAAAGAGAGAAGTTTGAACAGAAGAGAGAACGAAATTGGGGGGGGGGGAGGGATAAATATTGAGTAAGTAAGTAAGAAAGAAAGAGAGGTGAGAAAAGCAATATGAAAACGAAAAGGCAGTAAGTAAGGAAAGACTCAAAAGAACTATTTGGTTGAGTTTTGAAGTTCCGTTTGTTGTTCGGGGTTCGTATAGTACGTGTTCTGCAGATATTCACAAGGAATTTGAAGGTTCGTCTATGATCTTTAAGTCCTACTTTGATATTTTTAAATAAAGCTTGAATAGTATGTTAAAGATGGATTGGTTTTATGTTGGTTGTCTTAAGTTATACTTGCATTGTCATACGTTGATATCGTGCCTTTGTTCGAGACTTTGGCTACTGTCTTTTGGATATGTAATTATTTTATCTCAGTAAGTTTACTTAGATTGATTGCACATTTTACCATATTTTATTCGTTTGTGACTTTTCTTTATGAGGTCTCATAATTTCTTGCTAAACAAAGTTGGGAACGTTTGCATTTTTATTCAAATTCCATGAGTAGGATTAACTTAGAATATCATACTGGCATGAGTTTTGCATCTCGTGGTTGAAGTTTTAAGGATGTCCAATTATTAAATAATCTAGTATGATTCATTTGGGTCTTTGTCAGGTTATGATCCTTTAAAAGTTTTTTTTTCTTTCTCGTCTATTTTAGGTGTAACTAATAATTATTTTGACATCACACAACCACAATTTTAAGAGGTCGTCAATTGAACTAAGAATCACGGATGGTGTTTTAGTTTTCATGAAACTGAGGTATTAAATATTTTTATAAGTTAATTGTCTAGCTTAGGAATAAGTTAATAATCATGAATGTTTTCATTAATGGTAAAGAAGCTTCACATTACAGTTGCTGGAATTTATATTTTGACATTAGAAAGCTTTACTAAGATTTGAAGCCTTCGGACACAAAGTTTCAAGACGAAGGTTTGTTGGAATCTTGAATTTGGTTGCAAAGCGAGGTAAGTGTCCGGTCTAACCTTAGCTTGAGGGATTAGGAGTTGTGTCCTATTTGTAAATTGCTTCTTGTTGAGTACGACGTATAGGCATGGTGACGAGTATCTATACGTTGGTATAGAGCATGACCGTGAGTCTTAAATAGATAGTTGTTGTGTTCTTAAATGATACTATGAAAGCCTTAATTGATGATTCTCGATGTTGAGCAAGAACTCAGTTTATTTATCGTGGACTTTAATTATAATTGAGTATTGGCATTAGTTGAGCTGAGTAGAAGTTGAGTTAAGATGGGTTATAGCTGATTCTCCCTTGCCGGGATGTTTGCTTTGATATTATTGTTCCCTTGCTGGGAAGTTATTATATTGCTTTTGTTCCCTTGCGGGGATTTTCTTGTGATTTTTGTGATGACTTGTAAATGGGAGCGGGTGGTATGTCTACCACAAATTATGATATAAATGGGAGCAGGTGGTACGCCTACCACAAAATATGATGAAATGGGAGCAGGTGGTACGCCTACCACAAGATATAATGAAAGGGGAGCGGGTGATACGCCTACCACAAGATATAATGAAATGGGAGCGGGTGGTACACCTACCACAAGATATGAGAAATGGGATCGGGTTGCACGGCTGCAACAAGATGGAATTGAAAGTGAAAGTTGCCTGTATTTCACTTTATTCGTGTTAG